>LOND01001646.1:0-13799 GCA_014220965.1 Paragonimus kellicotti | reverse complement strand
CCTAATTTGAAAAAACTTCAACGTACACCCTCCAGGTTGTGGTTTCACACTGCTCAGGCATCAAAAATGCAGTACGTTTAGCTTATATTTATACGAAATGCAGCTACAGTGGAGTATGAACAAAACAAACCAAACTTGAATGCAATACAATTTGCTAACGTGTACTTTTCTCGGCGATGTGCTTTTGCGTTTACATTTATAAGTGCCGTGCTACCTAACTATTGTTCTCCGGCACATTCGCCTGTGGTTGTACGTACGACTGCATTTCTGAATAGCTCTCTGTGTAGGAGGTCCAATGGTTTTTCTTCTTGCTTCAGTGTCAAACAGGTATTCTTTCTCCTGTTCTGAATAACTTACACTTGTAAATTAGCGGATTATAACGACTCCTCTCATTGGCAAATGTATCTTCGTTGGTGTTACCGAATTTCACCAGTGTCATGGCGTCGTCTAAATTGAAACATGCATCTGTAACTAGAGCAGTCGCTGTCATAATCTCGTCACGTTCCTCAGTGGTTTGAATACAGAGTGGCAGTCAACAGCTTACAGAGCATTGCACAACTGCAGAAGGTTTGAGCACATTCCAGGTCTCTCTTGGCTAATGTTTTTTTTAACCTTGAGATACTTCGATGTCACTGTCATTCTTCTTTAACTTAATGTCAATTTGGAATGACCCAAGAAATCTCTGCCGTATTGCCATACATACTACTTTGCAGGATCGTCCCCTTTATGTGGTTTACACCAATACAGTGGAACAGGAGGTGATAACAGTTGCATTGCGCTAAAATCCCGACCCTAAGAGACGTTCTGACCAAAGCCGGTTGGCGAACACCTACTGTATACCCGCGAGGCATAGTTGTGTTCGCCAAAATAGAATCTTTGTTCTGTCTGGATCGCATATTGCTCCTTCGTCGACACAATATTTGTTCCATCCTCTGTGATTTATGGGTGCTTGATGATCCGACTCAATTGGGTTTCCAAATAGTCTAAGCCCTTGCACATCATTAGGACATTAGCAGAATGCACCTCTTTATTCTCTCTGTCCCGCAGGACTGGATTAAGTCTTTTGGTTCGAAGGACTCTGAAAATGTAGAACAATGCTAGAGAAACTTCGCGGATCATCTTAAACTGACAGCGAACCATCGAAAAATGATGTTATACTCAAAGGTGATATCGATTCATCCAAAAGTATAAAACATTTATACTTTTAGAAGTTAAGTCGAATGGTGTGTCCGCGTCAGCGATCGCACACCACGTTTGACATGATACTTTGGGTACATCACTCTGAAAACAGTGTGAACTCCTTGATCGAGTGGCTCTCATCTTGCAGGGATATTTGAATTGAAGCGATCGACATAACCTTAGCTCATTCTTCCTCCTTCAGATAAAATTCAGTATTAGCAAGAACTATAAAAACGTTCGTGTTGGCCCGACCTACTTTGTCGTTAAGCACAACCAGTCATTGGCTGAAAAGTTGTGAGGTTATCCAAAGTCTTAGTTTCAGTGTGTGACAAGTCCTTTAAGATAACGATACGACGGTGTGTTACAGATGACGAGAGGCCTTGAAACTTTCTCAACTGTTTACAGCGCTTCACTTTAGCGGTTAGCTTCGATTCTGTACTTGTATAATGCTGGATCTGTTTGTCTTTCCACGAAGTTGTCTCTGATCATCTAGAACTTTAGAGATGGCATCATTGGTTAATATAAACCGATTTAGTTCACGAGAATGTGTATACAGTGGGGCCGTACTTAATTTCACTTTATTTGACAACTGAATCGTCGTTCATCTTGAAATAAAGCGGAGGACTCTAAACTTGTAGAGCGATGAATCAATCATCCGTTTTATGAGCTCACATGCTCCTCTGTTTTAGGCAATGGCATTCCCATGCATAGATAGATAACGATCTGGACAGCTTGAGAAAGTGAATTGCCAATCATAAACACCGAAATGGAACATCGTGAAGCTTTGAAGTCTTCCAATATTTGTCCTCATCATCTGAGATGAGTATCCGGTTTTTGCAGCACAATAACTTCAGACATCATCGCACGAGGTTGATGAAACGGTTGAAAGTGACAGACGAAACTCGCTCTCTTTTTGATTAGCTTGTTCACAAGGACTAAGCCCCGTCTGAAACTTCCTCCATAACAAGGTAGAAGGACATGATGTACTCTCTAAACTCAGCAGTCTCAGTTAGTCCCTTAAAACAACTTGAAACATTATGACAACCACTTTCTTACGTAAAATAACGTAAAGTATGACACGTTGACTTGATGGGATTAACTAAGACACGGGATAGCAATACGTTTCTTTTTGGTAAGGCTGACAGATTTTCCTATCGGAATATTCTAAGTTTCCATTTAGAGAGAGATGTTTTTTTTGCTCATACGTGCCTGTAGCATATTCTTACCTATTTAGCCTTAATTCTTTTACGTCGTCTAATTCGTGTGCCTGCTGGTTGCATATAAGTTTTCCAGCAATTCACAAAGGCCGGCAACTTTTTCTAGCTATATTATTTTTTTGTCGATGTTGAGAATATTCTCTCATTGGCCAGTCACTCTAGTCACGCTCAAGTTGCATTTCTCATGTGCACTGGGCTGTGTGTTCGTGACCAGGGTGCCTTCATTCATTCGAGTCCATAGGTCTGAACAAAACGTATCAGTATTCAGTCGGTTGACATGTACAGTATTCTTCGCTTCGGTCGATATCTTATAATCGATGCAGGAAACTTGTCGAACGTGTGTTGTTTGTGAATACTCCAGGCATACGTGGATGAGGTATGCTGGTGGTGGCGGTACATTAAATTTGTTACTGGACTCTGCGATTCGTTGCGTTGTTAATCGGGGACCACTTTTCAGCAGTTCATGAATAACCTAACCTTGGTAAGCAATTGACCAGTTCTGATTTGTCACTTATCACTTGTATGCGTTCAGGAACCTCCATTCCATTGAAATTGAATGCTGATGAAGCACTGTCCGACAATAAAACGATTCTGAAGGATTTGGAAAGTTTCAAGATGTTGACCGAAAATGTTCGTACATCTTGAGACTTTTCAACCAATCTGCCTATGACTTTTGTCCGAGTAGATTTTTCTCGCGTTGACCTTGCTCACCAACGAAAGCTGTAGACTCATAAACACAGTGCATTCAAGTGAGGAAGGTGTCAGCTAATCTCGGAGGGCAGACAACTGTAATCATCTTTTTATCAAATCATCATACGGAACAACTTTTTCTTCTTTGGCTACCTGTATGTAAATCAGATTTATTACTGCAGCAACTGAGAACGCTGCATATCAAAGGTACACCGTCAGCATGATCAGTAGTTGGGGTTTGGTGATCGCCTGATTTCTGTTAATCAGAACGTCGGTGTACAGCGAAGGTTTATCTCTTGACGAGGTACACTTTTTCCTTGGAGTCCTTCGGTAGTCAGAGGCAATGGACAGATGGAATTTAATAATTATGGATAACATATTCAGTCACACACAATTTTCACGAGGTGTTGCATAAGAACGGTAAAATCGATTAACGTCACTCAACCGGTGTTGAGAAGACGCAAACAGTGCATGAATTTCGCACTATGATTCATATAATAGCACTCATTCTTCCTCATTGATCGTTTATGTGGCCTTTGCTGACTATCGGAAATTGTTCAACCCATCGATTCGTGTAAAACTTCGTTTGACTGGGCACCGAATCTTGGCTAGACAAAAAAATGAACACAACTATTTGTATAAATGTGCTAACGCTGTTTTTATCGAGCAGTATACTGAACCCGGTGTAACTGAGTTCAGTTGGGTGCACGAGTTAAGGCCACAACTCCGAGGCAACAGTGATGCACACTATACATTCTTTTTTTCCGCGCAGACTGGCAGCTACAAGCCATCCTGCTCATCGTTTCTAAGCAGTTGTATGCTATCACCTTATTTTTGAAGCGTCTATTCTACATGCAACACCTCGCTTAATCCCAAGATGCACCCTTAATCTATTTTACCCATTGACTCTAATTGCAGGGAGTAGGATTTCCTGATTCTATAACATTGAAGTTAATCTGTTCTACGACCCCAGATTGCAACGCAGTAACCATCCATATATGCCTTCTTTGCTTCAGAGTTCATTCTCACCACTGCATTTCACATTCCCCGCTGAAGTAGAAGCACCCAGTTCTGAGCTGTATAAATTCAATGGGAAGATGTAAGTTTCTCTCTCCCTCTCCCACTTTTTTAAATCGAAATTCCATCCTTACTGGCCAATGATGCCGTTGCCTCGCTTGTTTGAATTCATTCACTGATCCAGACTCGAAAACTATTCTGCGACTGCACATAATTTCAACTTTATAAAATCACTGAACCATGTGAAAGTCTAGATGAGGATCTCCCTATGGACCGCAAGGAACCTGAAAAACACGAAGATCGGACCACGTAAAAACACGTACACATGGGGTAGCGGGAAGTCGTCCAATGAAACATGATGTTTATTGCTCAGTCCATACGTTCGCGCATCGCTCGTGCAGTACCATTTATCAGTCGAAATTCCAACCTAAAACGCAGTAACGCTTTCATTTAAACGTGCTGTGCACTTCTGTTGGTTCGGCCGATTTCTCTCACTGGTGACTCGTTCGAATTCTGTTAGCGTCTGTGGTCCACAAGTCTTGGGATTTGGCCGTGTCTCACAGCCGCATCGAGATATTTCACTGAGCGTTGAAATAGAGGCTCTTCCGGCTTGGTCATCTGTCACAATGGGATCAAATTTTCCCCCTAAATTCACATCCCAAACAGTAAACTTGGATGCGAACTAAAATCGATCAGTCTACGAGACTGTCCTCATCGTTCAGTCGGACTGACATAGTCAACCCGTCATGCAAACCTACCACGACTTATCCCGTACATACGAAGACTATTGGTTCTAACCCGCAATTTGCGACGAACGTGTGCATAAACTGTGGCACGGTTGCTTGATCGCACGCTGTCAACATACAGTCACCCGTTACGATGACGTAAAGCGAATCTCGACGACTTAACTCTAAATAACTACGCGCTAGGTACCGAACCGAAACTTGTTACACTTGAATCCCTTGGATCCATTCCCCATGCTACTTAAGTGTCACCACAGTGTACTTAGGACTAGCATAAAGTCACCAAGTTTACCCTAGTGCGTGATGAGAAGCCACTCGTATCGGCTTAATTGTCCCTTCTATAGTCTTTCCTGCTAAACCGACCACTTCTCCGGAAAAATCTGAAATTACCATGCTTCACTAGGCGTACACTTTCCGGGTCATTAATTAACGCGTTTCTTTGAATCAAGGTCGAATTCTTTCCCGCACTCTCATTGCGAACAGCTCGCCACTGCACAAACTTAAGGAAATACTGCAATACAAGCATACTTTGACCTCGCTTACCGTGAATTGCGTAGGCCTCACACAGCATGACTGCCTGTGGGATAAATCGTACACAGGCATGATGGGCTGACCGCGTCAGTCTAATTGAACGTTAAGGGTAAACTCGGTGATTGGTTACTTACATTTTTTATCCTGTGTTTCTTACTTCGTTCGTGTGTTTCGGAGAGAAGGAGTTGATTCTGAATGCCGGTAGGAAGTTAGTGGATAATTGGTGCCTATACCCCTTTTTGTAAAATGGATGGACTAGCATTCAAGCGACTATTGTTTGCACAGCTATAGAAATATGCACGTTTGGTTAATTCATATCGAACTTCTATCGACCCGATCAATGTTAACCGTTTGGGTGTCCGAGAACACTATTGAAGACAAAAAAGTGCATCCTCAAGATAGTCGCCGGGATAGATTTTCTATTCATCGCGTCATCTGTGTGCACACATCACACTGTCACCCAACTCCAGCGATGAGTCCGGAAGATAGCGAGCGCCAACGGTTAACTTATCACAGAAACAGACACGTATCGCGCAGTATTACATCACCACAAACACAGTCACTCGTCTGCACCCCATGGTTATCTTGATCATTATCCCGATTGATCTCCATTCACTTTAGCAGTTATTCAACTTCAGGACGTCAGTCCTTGGATTTCCGTGAGCAAAATGCACAACGATTCTGTCTCAATTCATTGAGAATCGGGGGAGTATTCCTCAGTGTACGTTTTAAGGTGACTCACTACTGCTCGACTTTACTAACAATCTTCCCCTTGTGTACATATCCTAGCACATCTGGCATATTCGTTCAACTGAAAGTCCAAGTGTCTCTCGACATCAGCCACACTGTGTGGGGATAGTTGACATCTTTCATCACCATGGCACCCTATGTGTGTGCAAAACCGTTGAATCACTCACAAATGTGGACCACCTCATCTGCTTGGCTCATCCTCCAGTTAACCTGATTTGTCTGTATTCCAAAAGAATTCACAAAAAAGTTAACGGTTGTCACTAATAGTGTAGCGAAAAGGCGTTCAATAAAGCACAATCTTTATTGTCCAACTCGCTGGTTGCCATGCTACGCGCGCGCTCGCGTTTATGAATCAGAATTCCGGTCCACAACACCCCCGGTTTCCGCTCACACGTCGTGTGCACTTCTGCCCGGTTTGTGTGTCATGGGAGTGGGGTTCACTTGTCATTCCTTCGTCCGTTAATCCGATCTCGTTGGGCGATAGCTCATCCGGTCGCCTGTATTGTCCGCGATTCGATCGCGGTGGGCTTGTGTACCTACCCCGGCGCCAGGTTAAGGTCTTCTACCGAGAGTTGAAATGCTTTCACTTCTGGTTTGGTAATACACTACAATATGGGCATTTCGAGTACATCCACGTTCTTCAGTTATGATCACGCTGTTCATACGCAGATCAGCTGACTGCTAAAATCACTTTTAAGCAAACAATGAACCGTCAGATATGTGATTTGAAAAGTCGCCGGAAAAACTGTCGTCTAATAGGAATTCGCGCAAACCGAACACTAACAACACACGGTTGGCGGCATCGGAAACGGATTAGCCTGCGCTTCAAACCATCACCCCAAGTGGCTTGCGCTGCACCACTTGCGGTTCCACTCACACACCACGTATCCGGTGTAAACCCGAAGGAATAAGACCAGTAGGTGTGTGAGTGAGGCCTTTGTGTCCAGCCGGCCAATGCTGGTTAGCCAATTGAATGGCTAGCAGGAAAAGGAAACCCTTATCTCTCGGAAAATAAACAGAGAGAGACTACAATGACAAGATCTAAACTGAGAAGAAAGATATGTAAAATGTAATACAAGAAGCATTTCAGTATACGAGTGTATGTTACTGCATTCCAGAGAGGATAAGAATGAAGAACGATACGAGACTTGTCCTCATCGTTCAGTCGGACTGACATAGTCAACCCGTCATGCAAACCTACCACGACTTATCCCGTACATACGAAGACTATTGGTTCTAACCCGCAATTTGCGACGAACGTGTGCATAAACTGTGGCACGGTTGCTTGATCGCACGCTGTCAACATACAGTCACCCGTTACGATGACGTAAAGCGAATCTCGACGACTTAACTCTAAATAACTACGCGCTAGGTACCGAACCGAAACTTGTTACACTTGAATCCCTTGGATCCATTCCCCATGCTACTTAAGTGTCACCACAGTGTACTTAGGACTAGCATAAAGTCACCAAGTTTACCTTAGTGCGTGATAGGAGAAGCCACTCGTATCGGCTTAATTGTCCCTTCTATAGTCTTTCCTGCTAAACCGACCACTTCTCCGGAAAAATCTGAAATTACCATGCTTCACTAGGCGTACACTTTCCGGGTCATTAATTAACGCGTTTCTTTGAATCAAGGTCGAATTCTTTCCCGCACTCTCATTGCGAACAGCTCGCCACTGCACAAACTTAAGGAAATACTGCAATACAAGCATACTTTGACCTCGCTTACCGTGAATTGCGTAGGCCTCACACAGCATGACTGCCTGTGGATAAATCGTACACAGGCATGATGGGCTGACCGCGTCAGTCTAATTGAACGTTAAGGGTAAACTCGGTGATTGGTTACTTACATTTTTTATCCTGTGTTTCTTACTTCGTTCGTGTGTTTCGGAGAGAAGGAGTTGATTCTGAATGCCGGTAGGAAGTTAGTGGATAATTGGTGCCTATACCCCTTTTTGTAAAATGGATGGACTAGCATTCAAGCGACTATTGTTTGCACAGCTATAGAAATATGCACGTTTGGTTAATTCATATCGAACTTCTATCGACCCGATCAATGTTAACCGTTTGGGTGTCCGAGAACACTATTGAAGACAAAAAAGTGCATCCTCAAGATAGTCGCCGGGATAGATTTTCTATTCATCGCGTCATCTGTGTGCACACATCACACTGTCACCCAACTCCAGCGATGAGTCCGGAAGATAGCGAGCGCCAACGGTTAACTTATCACAGAAACAGACACGTATCGCGCAGTATTACATCACCACAAACACAGTCACTCGTCTGCACCCCATGGTTATCTTGATCATTATCCGATTGATCTCCATTCACTTTAGCAGTTATTCAACTTCAGTCACACACAATTTTTCACGAGGTGTTGCATAAGAACGGTAAAATCGATTAACGTCACTCAACCGGTGTTGAGAAGACGCAAACAGTGCATGAATTTCGCACTATGATTCATATAATAGCACTCATTCTTCCTCATTGATCGTTTATGTGGCCTTTGCTGACTATCGGAAATTGTTCAACCCATCGATTCGTGTAAAACTTCGTTTGACTGGGCACCGAATCTTGGCTAGACAAAAAAATGAACACAACTATTTGTATAAATGTGCTAACGCTGTTTTTATCGAGCAGTATACTGAACCCGGTGTAACTGAGTTCAGTTGGGTGCACGAGTTAAGGCCACAACTCCGAGGCAACAGTGATGCACACTATACATTCTTTTTTTCCGCGCAGACTGGCAGCTACAAGCCATCCTGCTCATCGTTTCTAAGCAGTTGTATGCTATCACCTTATTTTTGAAGCGTCTATTCTACATGCAACACCCGCTTAATCCCAAGATGCACCCTTAATCTATTTTACCCATTGACTCTAATTGCAGGGAGTAGGATTTCCTGATTCTATAACATTGAAGTTAATCTGTTCTACGACCCCAGATTGCAACGCAGTAACCATCCATATATGCCTTCTTTGCTTCAGAGTTCATTCTCACCACTGCATTTCACATTCCCCGCTGAAGTAGAAGCACCCAGTTCTGAGCTGTATAAATTCAATGGGAAGATGTAAGTTTCTCTCTCCCTCTCCCACTTTTTTAAATCGAAATTCCATCCTTACTGGCCAATGATGCCGTTGCCTCGCTTGTTTGAATTCATTCACTGATCCAGACTCGAAAACTATTCTGCGACTGCACATAATTTCAACTTTATAAAATCACTGAACCATGTGAAAGTCTAGATGAGGATCTCCCTATGGACCGCAAGGAACCTGAAAAACACGAAGATCGGACCACGTAAAAACACGTACACATGGGGTAGCGGGAAGTCGTCCAATGAAACATGATGTTTATTGCTCAGTCCATACGTTCGCGCATCGCTCGTGCAGTACCATTTATCAGTCGAAATTCCAACCTAAAACGCAGTAACGCTTTCATTTAAACGTGCTGTGCACTTCTGTTGGTTCGGCCGATTTCTCTCACTGGTGACTCGTTCGAATTCTGTTAGCGTCTGTGGTCCACAAGTCTTGGGATTTGGCCGTGTCTCACAGCCGCATCGAGATATTTCACTGAGCGTTGAAATAGAGGCTCTTCCGGCTTGGTCATCTGTCACAATGGGATCAAATTTTCCCCCTAAATTCACATCCCAAACAGAAAACTTGGATGCGAACTAAAATCGATCAGTCTCTTGCGGACGCCCGCCGAATCGTATCCTCAGACCGTCCGGTTCACGCTAAGTCTTCCGAACGCAACAATCAATTTTACACTGAAAGACTTCACCACGCACAGCATCCTGGTATCTCCGCTTTTGACCACCAGGATTTCGCTTACCTGATCTCAGTTGTCCATACAGAAGCTGCTTCGGAATACGGTCATCGCCCATCCGACGGACGTGACCCAGCCAACGAAGCTGATTCAGCATCAGCATGGCTTCCATCCCGTTCATGTCCGCTCGCCGCAGTACCTCAGTGTTCGGAACCATGTCCGACCACCGAATACCCAAGATGCGTCTTAGACATTGCAAATGAAAGCGGCTAAGATAGCACGTTCCGCTGATACAATGCCGCACAGCAGTATAGACAGCACCATTGAGCGGTAGACAAAGAGCTTAGTGCTCGGCTTCAGGCTGTGGTTCTTCCAAACACGTCTTTCAAGACGTCCGAACGCAGCACTAGCCTTTGCCACACGAGCTCTCAACTCGCAGTTCATGGACAGATCTGTGTCTAAATTGCTACCCAAGAAACAAAAATCAGCGCAGCTGTCGACAACGGCTCCATTGATGCGAATTCGGGGTGATGGTGAACAGACAGCACCTTCGCCCGGAGAAGGCTGGAAAAAAGAAAATGTCTTACCTGTGTTGATATCCAATCCAAACTTGGATGCCGCGGTCGCGAAAGCAGTGGTCAGTCGCTGTAGTTCGTCCTCGCTGTGTGCGAATAGCGCGCTGTCATCTGCAAATAGAAGCATGCGCATCGTTGAGGTATGTAACCGGGTTGGGGCGCCGAATCGTCGGATATTCAGCAGGCGCCCATCCGTCCGGTACTCTACCTCAACGCCATCCTCCCCAGAGTCCTGAAAAGCAACTGTTATCATGGCAGTCAAATATAAACTAAATAGAGCTGGGGCTAGCACACAACCCTGCTTCACGCCAGTGACAATGTCAAAATCATCACAAGTCGATCCACACGACTGTACTTTCGCCCTCATACCCACATGAATCAAATTGACGAACTTACCTGGACATCCAAACTTACCAAGCACCGTCCACAACGCCTCGCGGCTCACGGAATCAAAGGCCTTGGTGAAATCCACGAAGAGAGCATACAGGGGCTGGTTGCGTTCCCGGCATTTCTCCTGAATTTGTCGAGCAGCGAACACCAGGTCGACTCGCCCGGAATCCGCATTGTTCCTCAGGACATTTGTCTTCAAGACTTCCGTATTCAGCCTGTTTAGGAGAATTCTGGCAAGCACCTTGCCGTTGGTCAACTTACGCCATTAAGCTGGGCACTCGACCGAATGCATGCCTTGGTAATTGATAGGTTGTTACTCTTAATGCGTGATCTTACTTTCTAAATTAGTGTATTTATGTGTTTCCTTCGGATGAAGTTGTTCAATTCTCAGGACCTGCTTAACTGTTGATGTCGTCGGATATATGTGACTAAAGGTGAACATCAGTAGTCAACTATGTCAGTACACTTGACCTCTTTGACACATTAGGGCCACAGTTCGCATTACTTGGCTTGAACATGTTCTAACTATGGTTTTTTAAAAGTGACCTTCAATTATAAGCATGGTGTCCGTTCAGTGCTAAGGATATCGCAAGTTGCTGAGCACTGCTGTAACTTTAAAACTAGAACCCCAAGCTCACACTTAGTAACACCGTTGTTTGTGGCACAGCCCCCTAAACGGTCGGTAACCTCATGAAGCTTTTTGTTACCACTAACACCAACTTTACTGTCGCGGTCTTTAACCACCATTTTGCACCTGTAACTCGCGAGGAGCTAAATGGAATAGAACTATCATAGGAACTGACAAACTGTAGTAATTTTTCACCGGCACAATCTAATACCGGTTACTTTCCTGCTGAGCGGGATAAAAGTACCTGAATTTTATAGGCGGTACGGTTAGTTGTTCAGAATTTCGTCCTTGACGAAATGCCATCATGAGTGTAGAATGCGTGAAGTAGATGATGATGCAAAATAGAGGAATCTGCTGACGTACTGATCAGAGGTAGACTGACGAGAAATCGCGTTGGCACTTCATATGTTAAATTTTAGTTCATTGGATGTAGTGGTATGCATGGCTGAGCGACGCTCGATATCTTCAAAGGAACGTTCAGCAAACACGATACCATCGAGGACTGTGCATTAAAAGATGCAGGGTTTAACATCCAACAGTGTTTGTAATACAAAGCGACATACTTTGTATCGGTGTTATACACATTAAACTGAAATCAAAGTGTAACTTGGAAGTTGATAGCCTATTCGCTTACTGATATGATGGCAGTTCGTGCAATGAAGGACGTCCCGACTACGTGGTTCTGTACAGTTTGTCTTTAGCTCGATAAATCAAATGCACCGACTTCGTAATCAGTGATCAGATCGACCACGTCACATAGTACAGCTGACAGGATTCTTCAATGACACATTTTTGGCTTACTGGCACGCCTACCCATCATGTGACCCAGTTTTATGTGTGTAGCTTTACGAAGTACCTGACTGTTTTTGTGCACGATTGACTAGTGTACAACGTTTAATCGAGACACTTTCATATCGCTAACATATGGTCATGGCACCAAATATGTGCGTGTTTATGCGCATGTGCGGTGTTATGGGGATAACGATAATCTGAAACAAACAATGTCTTGATATTTCACACAAACAACAGTGCACTGATACATCTTTTTTATTTTCATTAACAAATGTGAAAACTTACTGAAACGTTTTTATACGGACATCGGAACCGTTGTACTTTAGTTACAGCATTATTCAAGTATTGTTGTCTCAACTTAGCATCAGATCATTTGCGTAAACTTAAACAGTCATCTTTTTTAAAACGGTATTCTTAATCTAGCCAATCTCAGGGTGTTCACAGTCTGCTTTAATAATCAAATGCAGTTTACTTCCACACTCAATTGCATATAATTGATGTTTTCCAACAATCATCATCATCATCATCATCATCATCATAGACAGCAATACATCAGTGGTTCACACTGATGCTTAACTGCCACACAACCACGAAGAAGAAAAGAAAAAAACCTATATAGGAGAAAAGAAAAAAAGAGGAGGGAAGGGAAGTGGACCTAACTACTAAAAATAGCTACGTCTATATTCAAACGTACAACATCAAGGTCGCCTACACTTTATAAACAAACAGCAATCATTATACCAAACCTCGTCTTCATTCTTGGTCTCCCAATCTTCGACGACCGCATGCATACGTGGAACAGTCTTTCCCAAGTATGCTGATGACATTATTTCAGGTTGAACTGTTTAAACTAAGAAAAAATTCATAACTGCTGGGCAAAAGAACTGACAGTTAGCTTGGAAACTTTCAGCCCCACGTATCCGACAAACACATCTTACATAAACTGCATTGTCCTTGCCCAGACCTGATGCACTTCTGTAGACCTGTGCTAGTTGACTAACCAATTATCCCGAGTAACCAGAACTAGTGTTTTGTTCCGATGGGTTGTTCGATAAACATCGTTCACATGACCTCTCATGAATATCGTCCGGTCACCGTTTTTCATTCATCTCTACTCGTTATCTGTATTCGTTCATTTGACTTCAGCAATGTCAGTAGTTCACTATTTTAAGCGTTTGTTCTTGTAACAAGTCCTTATAGTTCCGACAACTGGCTGTATGATCGGGAGAGACCATTCATCTCTTTTCAGTTTACCAGAAAGAGCAGGTGGACCGAGTCAGTATCACCTTGTGTTGCGATAATGCTCACACCATCCATCCAAACTTCCGAACTCATCGGTTCGTTTTCCACATTCCAGTCGAACACCACTTGTTTTGGTGCCTGCCTATCAACATAAGGAACTCCATGACATTGTGTTAAATCGATTGGCCGCATGAAGGTTGGGTTACTAACAAAAGTACATACCGTTTTCAAATAGTTTCTCCGGTATACGACTCAGGGTGCTCATTTTCTCGCGCGCCGG
>LOND01001645.1:54530-70208 GCA_014220965.1 Paragonimus kellicotti | reverse complement strand
ACACTGTGGCAGAGTGTAGTCATATCAGTCAAAACGTCTCATGATCGCACGGGCACCATTGAGTTTGAACAGGCAAGTTTGTTCGACAAATGTATGCTCATAAATACGTAGAGGCTTGCCACCTATGTGCGCTTAATTTCCTATACTAAAATTTATCTAAGTTAAATGCATGAACCGATCGCGAACTTCATAAGTAAAATCCTCCTCAGCCGTATTCATTTGTTATCATTAAATCAATTTCAAATCAAGCGAACGTGCATGCATGAATGTGGTAACGCTTTACAACTATTGTAGCCTGTGATTAGTTTGTTCACAATCATGAATTTGTCGGATAGATATGGGGATGTGTGTTTGTATTATGTGTCCAGAAAGTTAATCACACGATCATCTGGATTTCTTGCTTATGCATAATGTATAGGCTTAATGCTAGAGATAAACAAACAGCAGAATAGAATACTGTGAATTAAAGGTTTTAGTCATATGCAAAATCTCCTCTGTATCTCACTTTGTCCTCGAAAACGAAATGCAGCAATTCACGTGATTTACTGTGACCTGTATGTATACAGTGCGCCCACTGTAGACAGTAATGACAAAAATGTTCACATCCCTAAAGATTCGTTGTCTTCCGATCTCGTGGAGCTGTAATAGTGAGTTGGAACCCAATAGAGACTTGAACAGTGACCACAGTTATGATACTACTTTTGCTATGTTATTCTCCCCAATAGACCATGTCGTTTATCACCACACTTTTACTTTTGGAAATCCCTAATCCAAGTTAGTCAGAAAGGTGGAATCAATCTACTTGCAGATAGTTCGGATTGCACCCACGCTCCTGAAGCTATCCTTCCAGCGGTTTTACATGAACAAATGTTTCCTCCATTAGTCCGTTACATTTCACACTGTTGATCAATGTGGATTCCGGATGTCGTGCAATCGGTATCCCATTAAATTATGTGTAACCCATAATATGTTGACGGGGTTTTGATCCCGGTCTATTTATGCAGTGGGTTGCGATCATGAGACGTTTTGACTGATATGACTACACTCTGCCACAGTGTTTAGAAGAAACAGATAACACCTATCCACAGCTCAGCGTAACGTAATTAAAGATGTATCCAAACGTGGTTAGGATATTGAAAGTAAACAACATCCAACAGTGAACAATTTTTTTGACTTGTGAATGGCAACCCTCAGCTCAAGTCCAATTGGCCACAGAGTACATTTTTATCAAGAATTGCATTGTTCATTTGTGTACGATACTGGTGCAAAAAGAGTGCCTGATTGTAGTTTAGACTAGTGTTGGCAGGACTTACGTTAGACAGCTCTTGAGATCTGCCTATGAAGAGTTATTACACTGTTGGATATGTCAAGTCACTTGCAGTACAGTAACCGATAGAAACTGTACACTAACAAATTACACATTCGCCACACAACCTAGTTAACATTCTGGTCAAGTCCATTTGTTATCCCACGAGTCAATAAACGTTAAGCAACGCTTTATCGGTACTGATGATTGGATCTCCCTCCTAGGTGTGTTCATCCCAACCTGTACACACAAACCAACGATCACCGGTACACGGCACACAACAGAAATGAAATAGAATCCCCGTCATTTCATCCACATGAGAAAAGTACAGAAGATGGACAGAATCGGTTACAGACTCTCATCACTACATATTTCCTTTCATTGAGTGCAACTCAAAATCGTTTTCATGATATCAGTTGTACGTACGAACTTGAATTCCAATAATTACCCACACATCCTTAAGACTATACCAAAGGGTGGTTGGTATGTTATCACTGATCGGCAGCCAGCGTCGGGTTATAAAACTACCTTAAGTTTGCAAAAACGGAAGTTTTGATGGATTAATTCCAGCTAGGTTTTGTTTACTTTCCAACCCGATCTAGGTCACATACTGCTCGCCAAAGTGACGCACATGTATGGAAAACGCCTAATATATCCTCGAAAAGGTGATCATAGGACATAGTTTTGAAGCAGCACGCAAACCGCATTTTATCATTGAACTGTGTGAGTAATGACCACGACTGATTGACGTACAGACATCTGCTCAATATTGTGTGTCATTAGTGAGACTTCCTATTTCGGATTTAATTGTTGCATTATATCTTCACTGTACTTATATCGCAGAATTGGCATTCCAACCCAGTCGGGTACCATCAGCTTCAGTTATTTCGCGCATACACCGTTTTGCGGGCAGTTGATCCTAGTGACTACCAGCAAGGTGGTGTATAGGTGTTTTGGCGTGGTCAGGTCTTATCAATGCACCCCACATCTGAAACTCAGACCCAGGACCTAAGGACAAATGTCAGAATAGTAGTCCAGCCATTGATCCATCAGACTGCGGAATCGCGATCTCCGAGATAGCAGGAGGTATGCGAGTTGTTCTCCTTAGCCGTTGTGTTTTCTGTTCTCATGAGCTGAAGTCGATCTGTCTTATTGAAGCTGTGATAAATATGTGCTGGTTTTCGGGCCAATAACAAAATGACAGACGGAGAAAACCAGAGTGAGGGAAACTAGCGCATACCGTGGTCCCCAATGCCTCATCGTCTGTCTACCTGACCAATTAATGATAAAATAAATGCAAACGTCTTAACAGAACAGTTGGTCTAATCGAATCTGTCTGAGTCAGTTAGTTGTAACCACAGATGATGTACACTCAGTCGGTACCATAGCAGTTCTGCAAACGTCATTGATAGTGTTTGCATCCATTCACATTGAGTTGCGTCTGCCTTCTCACTTCGGTAATACGGAACTGAGCAGGGCGTTCTTAGAAACACTGCACAGGGTTACACGGACAACGCACACTCTTTCGTCAACTGCAGTCGTGAATTGCTCAGCCATCGACTCTCAGCTGTTTGTCTCATCAAGTCTTAACGGATTGTTGATGAGTAGTAGGGGATTTGGTTAATTTCAAGTTGAACATCACCCACAATTGATCGCAGCTGTCGCATTCCCATAGACTTTCCAGTCGGCCCCTTTCGAAAAGAAGCACTAGACTCGAGTTTCGCTCTCATTAGAGCTCGTCAGTAGTGCATATCCTTGCCACTGCCGGGACTAGAACTCCGGCCATGCTTTCATGAGGCAACCGTGTTACCACTGCGCCATTGACCTCACATTAGGCACGACCGAATTATCATATGTGAACGCTCAACCACTTTCGCTTGTGAGTAATGATCAGGTTGCCCGATCGTCTCGATAGGAGACACAGTTACTGTCTGTTAACTCCAATCGATAACCCCGCGATTAGGACTTCCTAGGACAGGTCGAAATCTCCGATCAGGCAACCTGATCATTACTCACAAGCGAAAGTGGTTGAGCGTTCACATATGATAATTCGGTCGTGCCTAATGTGAGGTCAATGGCGCAGTGGTCAACACGGTTGCCTCATGAAAGCGTGGCCGGAGTTCTAGTCCCGGCAGTGGCAAGGATATGCACTACTGACGAGCTCTAATGAGAGCGAAACTCGAGTCTAGTGCTTCTTTTCGAAAGGGGCCGACTGGGAAGTCTTAAAAGATTGTTTGAAAGCTTTTTACTTCTTAAATCATAATTCGCTTTTGTCTCCGCACATGTACACTTTAAAACAATACGGCACAATGGTACTGCTGAAACGCAAAAACAGGTGTGCTGTCCGTTGTAAAACAGATAACACTGACCCAACACTATTCTCACTGGTGGTCAATAAAACAAGCCTATTCGATTGGGAAGATTAACTTTATATATTGGGTTATCGCAAACACGCAATCAATCGACATCCATGTATTATAAAGAAGAGACTGGCGTCTTGTTGTATTGTATAGCACCACGAGTTTTATTTCCACCTTCCTAAATCCAACACTCACTTGTCCGTCTACCTTAAGTCAAATTCCAGTTGATGTTGTTATGACAAGCCTACAGAGGTGATAAGCTTTTACTATAAAAGATTGTGGGAGTGTATGACGAGATTTATTCACCTCTATCTGTCAGTCAGTGGGATAACAACTTTGACGATCGCTTGTCAACAAGATTACTTGTATGTGAATCTACTGATCTTTCACTGTGAAAAGAAGAATGCTTGTTCGATACACATATACATGCACAACGGGTACACTGTTAATAGTTGAACACAATCCAATTAGTACGCAATAGCTGCTAATGTCCTGACTGCATGTAACATGATAGGAAACTTTCTAGTCCCGGTCAGAACGCCGTGGGATGCTTAGGTCAAACATAGAACTACGTGTTGCCATGTTAAATTCGCACAAATATCTGACCATATAGTAAGCAGAATATATGTTGCTTGTGAACATTAATCCCGAAAACACTTCCGTCGATTCGGCCATTCCTACTGCATGCTATTACAATTTTGGTTCTAACAACCCATGTTTGGAACGGGCGCGAAACGAAGTCAGACCTAGGTAATGATTATGCCCCACCCAGGTGTATTGCGCTTGCCGAGGAGAGTAAGAATCACGACGACTCTTGCGTTAGGAGTTGTTTATGGTTAACCTGCTCCTAATTTTATGGCATTCCATCTTAGGGATTTTTATTCTCATTAATGTCACATTCTGTTAATATGAAACTACAGATACGACGAATAATGTCGCAATACGCAGGTATTGAGTACATCAAACAATCTGACACGATGGATACGGTTCACCAGAATGAAAATCAACCATGTTCAATTAGACTGGAGGTCCCACTAGCTTTTCTCGCCGCCCGAAACTCGGTAATACACTTCTCAATCCGGTATGTTCTGTTTACACGCAATTGGTGACACATGGAAAAGCCGGCCAACAGTTTTCTTCGGACGCTGAACATTGTCAGGGATAGTAGAAAGGTATTATGGGACTTCATTATACCACTTATATCACTCACTGACCAACTACCACATTCAGCCAGCCGTATCCTGGCGTCTGCGTACATATTATACAAGAACCAGTGGACTCGATGGTAGTTGAATAATATAATCCATAACGTAGCGCTGGAAGTTGCTTATTTATCAGGACAGCAGGATCCAAACTTGCTCCTTTCATTTAATGACTGTCTATCTCTTTTGTCGTCCACTGTTTAATCAGTTGGACCCCTTTATTGCTCAAGCAGAAGCATCGATCTGAACCACCTATACTGAAAGCTGACTGGCTTTGGAAAATGGTATTTCCTAATGAACTCGAAAGACCATACGCATTACTTAAATCTGTAGTTCGCAAGGCGGTAAACATTTTATTTGTGACCTATTCGCTCATATACGACCAGTCAACGCAAAACTGATGCAACTTGAGGGCCAAATGAGAATGTATAAACGGATTCGTTCCCAACGTTGGGACATGTCACGAAAAACCATTAGGGATTGCATAGTTCATTCTAACGAAATAATTGTTAACTTGAGAACCAAAAATAATTTCAAGGGTGATTTTAATACATTGACGTAATGGCAAATAAATCTGGCTAATTAAATATCAAGTTGATCGCAACGTTCAAAAAGAACTGAAGTGTGGAAATTACTGCGCTCCAATTAGATGATACAATGAAAAGACAAAGAAAGAAATCTGATTCATTTTTATAGAAGTTTTGCCGCTTGAGCAATTACAAAATGTGATAGGGTTTTTCTGTGAATTTGTGAGAAGTTTTTGGTAAACCGTATCTAGACAAACGAGTACTTTCAAGAATGAAATACATCAAGTCCAGTTATCCCGTAAATGTACCTAATACATACTTGAAATGCACTATGATTATCGACTGTTCAGTTTTATCAGTAGTCTGATGCAAATGATCATAAAAAATGGGTTGCCATTGTAATTTTGTAGTGTCCATCCGTATTTAATATGATTCTTATTTTTAGAGTGCATGCTTGACAAGTTGCATTCTATTTAATGTCCGATTACGGATTTTTCTAGCACTTCGACAGAATGAATATTCGTGTACTTTTGTCGTGTAACTTCCGCTGAGTGATATGATATCACGTAGTCACTCATATCCTTAGATTGGTACTCTCACCTCTACGGCTAGCTCTATGATTCTGTAGTTTGATACAATTGTTATGATTTAATATTTTCGCTAATTGTAGATTGATAGAGTTGTTACAAGCGGGAGAAACACTTTTGCATGTGCATTCCTGTCTCCATGTTAGTCAGAGAAAAAGTGATTGGACGGTTTATAGGTAAAAATTACAAATTGAGGGAGGTTAATGGAAGGCTTACCGGTGTGTTGTCGTATTGATAAGGAAAACTGAAATACCTTGAAACAACATGTTGTCAGATACGTACATTTATCGACCTATATGGACGTGCTAGAAAGCTAGATATGTAAATTGTGGTGTAGACTGTCTCTTACGTATGTTCAGTATATTTAAACAAAGCCCCCTACTACTCACCAGTAATCTTACCTATGCATCGAGTAGTCGAAATTTTAAAACTCAATTTACTCGGCCTTGACCACAGAGTTGGACAGTGTGTTGCGCCGATATGAATAGGTCCTAACTTTGAAATTATTCTATCCACTTAGCGACCTACAATCTAGTTTCAACGAGTGACCCCTTAGACATTCGTCCTTGTTTGGTAGATGGAGTATTTTATAGATGAACAGTCTATCCCTTGTATTGAGAAATAGCCGCTTGTTTGTCTGGAGAAAGGGTTTTCCTCAGCCTCACGACGTTCTGTAGCGACGATAATGAATAATGCTTTTGATAGTAGTATTCACGTGCACATTTTCTATGAGCTTGGTTTTCTTTTTCTATTTTTTTAGAAGTAAAAAGGTGTTTTGGCGAACAGTCTGTTTTCGGTTATTCATCATCGGGCCAATTACATAACATTTTATATCATCATGGTTGTCAAGCGAGCAAAATCAAAAGCAATTAGTCACACAATTACGTCATGTGGTTGTGAATTGGAGGGCAATTAGGTGACAAAATTGACCTTCGGAGTTGTCGAGTCGGTAACGGGGGGCCATGGTAACCGCAGGGCCTGTACAAATTTCTTCTGAGCGCACAACTGTGGATTGCGCAACCGAATTCCGATCGCTTCCGCAGTGGCCAGAATACGAAACTTGACTCCTCTGGATTGACGACTGGGCAAGCGGTAAATGGGCTGGAAAGCTACTACTCCGGATGAGACTTGGTGCCCTGAATCAACAAGGTGCGCCAGAATTGCACTCGAAATGGACTTCACCTCGCCCTTAGTCAGCCATGTGGGGTGGTGCTCACGTATCCTCTGAGAAAGGCGCCTGGTTGTGCGACCGACGTAACCTGCTCCACAGGAGCATGTGGATGCTATTAATTTGTAAACACAACTCGTTTCGTGCCTCGCTAGTTTGACGTGCTTTCTCTGTACAGTTCATTTTCTAAGGCTGATATCAGTATACAGGGTTCAACGCACCGAGTCTTCGTTCTCATTGTCGATCGGTTTCGAGAACTGACTGGGTAGTATTTTGTTGGACTGGTTCCAACAGTTTCACTGGTCCGTCCTTAGATACTTACATTATGTGACAAAGACTTTTCACGATAAGGGCAACAGGCCAGCATGTTCGTTTCCTGGTGTGGGCGAATTATAGAGGCGAACATGGTGGAAATGGCTCCAAGTTGAGAGGTTTCACAAATTCTTCCTTAGACGTTCATGAGGATTTTCATGGGGATTGCTAATTTCCTATGAATCCCAGGTTCTATAAGAGATTTTCAGTAGAATTGTGATGCCAATCATACGTGTGAGATCTTGGTCACTGCACGACATGTTTCAATTCAGTAATTTCTGTTACTGCTTCCTTGCTCAACAATGGCGTTGGTGGATTCCAGCGTGAACTGTTCGAGAAATCCTGCCAGGGCAGTCGATCCCCTGGATCATTTGGTGGATTCCATATGAGACAGTGGGACGGGTGGGTAACCGAGTCCAAATGTGAAATTTCCGAGCTTCCTGGCGTGGCTTCGTAGCTCAGCTGGTAGAGCGCTTGCCGCGTTTGGGCATGGTGTTTCTGTCGCTGGTTCGAATCCAGCCGAAGCCCTGACTTTTCACAATTGGGTCTCATCTAAAACATAAATCTGCCAAACTACTTATCAGTAATACAATTTCTGTTACGATCAATGTGAATCAATGTCAAACGAAGTACCGAGTAGACTGAACGAAGATTAACAGATATGGAGGATAACCTAGTTCCCAGATAATGTAACATAATCACATGTATACTGCATTCTACCTGGCTGGCCCAGTACCTTACGAATGCATGCATGTATGTGTCGAGATCAACCGTCAGTGTTTGTCTGTGGAAACGTAGTTGTCGTATCAATACAAGTATCATTGAATGATTCATCCAGTTAGTACATTTCACAGTATTCATGTGGTTGACTTGTTGGACGGTCAGTCCAATGGTTGGGATTACCTCTAGGGCACAATTGTTAAAAATTACCACAGACCACCATACATGACTCCACATTTAGACAGCTAGCCCTATGAGGCCCGTGAACCACATGTTGCTGATATTTGGCATACAACCTGAATTTGAGCTGCTTACTTTGGGGTCATGAGCACAAGCTATTTTTCAGTCTGAATTGGGAATAACTGTTCACCGATTTGCACATTGGGTCAATTGTGATGGTCCGCTGAATGCTGATTGCTCATTGGTTCTGACCTTGTGGATCAGAATATGACAAAATCCACATACTTCACCATGCTTATGCTCTGATTCTCGCTCACCTGTGTTCGAGTTCGGCTTATCAAACAAAAATAATTGTAACAATATTCACAGCAATCACCACTGTATTACTGACCTCTTCCGTTAGTCATCGGTTCACTATAATGATGGCATTTCAGTGCATGTTGAAAACTACGCATAACTGATCATAGCCTACGCATTCAGTTGAATGTTGTGGCTGATCGCTCATTTCTAAAAGGTGTTTTGTATAAGCTACCGTTCGTACGTATTAGAGCTCGTCATTAACGTATGGTCTCCGTTGGATCAAGTAGTGAGCTCTAACATTCGCGTCTGTTGCACGTGCACGTTACCCCCTTGCTTCAGCGACCCCACCCAATAGAGATACCCGTTTAATCACACATTAACCTTCAGCAGTAGTCGACTGATAGTGTTGTTCAGATTATGCGACCTCGTTGAGGGGACACACCGTAAATGCCACACTGATTGAACAGTCGTGTTAATTAGCAACCTATTGAAAACAGCCAGGCAGCGATTGTGCAGTCTGCCGAGATTAGCTGACAAATTGCGGTCACACATAAGCGAGTGTGGCTGAACGATTAGATTTGATGCCTCTAAAATGCTTAATGGAAAGTTATCAGACCTACCTCAGAAGCAATTAAACTCAACAATTCGGTACTAATCAATCGGGCATTTCGGTTAAAAAGTGAAGACCCAGGCCAAGTCTGAGGAGCACTCAACACGTAAAATTCGAACCGGTTTCGCATTCACCCCACCAAAATGAGGTCAGATTTCGAAAGTAGGATTTAAAGACAATTTGATATATCATTATGTTCATGTGTTCTCCCACCGTAGGCAGCTTTATGATATTCCAGTGTCCAATTTCTTCGTCAAAGTCCACTCACACTATCGAAGACGAACAAGGACACGTCAACTCGTGGGTGGTGTGTCAGATGGATGACGGTAACGTGGCTATGGCCTGTCAGACAGGCTGACATAATAACAGGCCTGATAAATCGTCGGCGGACTTTGTGACATAATTGCTTGCACACTTTCACCCACACCCACCATGGGCATGCATACACAACGGTCTGTGATGCAATTCGACGACTTAGGTTAGTCGCCGACACCGGTGTTAGATGTCACCCTTTTGGCGTGGTGACCAAACTTTTCGCTCCGGTAGGGTCGGTCAGCTGGCCGGGCTCATGCGCTGAGTTAAATGATACGCGACTTGATTACTGTGTTGTGACGCTGTCATGATACGTATCTGCCTAACTGACATAGTCCCACTTATTAACAGACCGCAGTGACCGACACGTCTGGCCTAGGCTATATACATACGTTCGTGTATCGTAGTTACTATGACAACCAGGAGGATTGAACCACACCGCTTCTCTTGTTATCCGGTCTGCGACCGGAAGGGAGATTGAAACGAGGGGAGGTTCGATTTGCGTTGGTCCGCACACATAAATTGAGACAGTCTTTAAGAAAACGTGTTTACATGTGAATTAGTGATAAGCGAAGTCTGGGATTTCAACACATCAACTCAGAATGGGCGTTCTAGTTCTCGAACAGCAGACATAATTACCTGATTAATAACCACAATATGCACTACTGACGAAGCATTGGCAAGAGCGAAACTTGAACCTCTGGTCGGTTTTCGAAAGGGGCTGGCTGAGAAGTACATGGGAATTCCACATTTGTGATCATTTGTGACTGATGTTAAATTTGTGTCAAACAAAATCCACCAATACTTATCGATAATACTAACAGTTAAATATCAGTTTTTACGATAGACTCATCGTTCATTTGTCCCAAATTCATTCGATGCATAATGGGTCTGTAATTGTAGCAGCTCTTCAACTGTCGCCGTGATTTTGACTAACGCATTTATGTGAGTAAGCTGTACAATGTGTGTCCATTCTTGAAGTGAGACTGTGAATACGACGGGCTTTGCGAGCTCACAGACGATCACAAACCCGTGGATGATGTTCTCGTATGTTCTGCAAGAGGGATACGTAGTTACGTAAGCCAAGTAACCAGCTCCGCCGGGTGACATGAGTTTAGATAAAGTGATTATCAACTGCGGTGAAATACTTTATACCCAAAACGCACATGTACGCATACAAAATGAGAACCCTTAGTGTCCTGTAACAAAGGAGCCTGGTTCGCTAATTACAGTGCAACTGTATCGGTCGAAGTTTCTGGAACTAGAAAAAGACGGATATATAATCGCAACTATGTCAGAACAAGATTTATGACACAATACGATGTTCTTTGAGATTAGAGAAGTTTGCTTAGGAAGCAAGTGTAAATGGCCGATCAGTGGAGGTGATTTACAATAGACCCAAACGGAGCATAATAATTGCAGTCAACTCCAACATTGCTTCTTAACTATAAATTCCCATTCTTGTGTGACGGAAAAATAGGCATCAAGTTATCACGATAAGACCCAAGTGAAATAAGGAAAACGAACACCAGCTTTGCATTGGCCAAATAATGAGCCACAATTGTAATTTTGCGCACACAGCGGCAATACCTGTGAAGTAGGTGTGTCATGACGATTTCGGATGCAGTAATACATTGGTACAACAACTGAGCATGCTACTTATACGGTGCGGAACTAGCTCACAACTTCGGGTATCATAGCACTTTTGACACATCGCGATAAATGAGACACACGGGTAACTTGGCTGTGTAAACCAGTACGTTTCCCTAGGAAATCACTCATTAGCAATGCAGTAATTAGCGGCTGAATAACCTGTATAGAAATCATCATTTTGCAATCCAATGCGATCGTCCCGTCAGTTGACGTTATACAGACGACCAACGTGGAGCCACATATAAACGGTGCATTTTATCTGGCAGCGATCACACTGAGAGCTCGACCAGGAAAAGTGAGCTGTACTGTTTCAGTCGTGGATAAAACACAATGAGAAAACAGTTGCCGGTTAAACAATTAACTTGAATATGTTCATGAGACAAAATAAGCTTTAAATTATGGAATCACGCGGTGAATTCGATCAATTTCATTCACACACTACAACTGAGTAACTTTCTGTACTAGCCACACGGTATAATTAATTAGTTCTGATACTCATTACCCACACGCTCACCGCTGAAGGATGTCCGGTGTCTTTACCGTATAGAATTCCGATTTGCAATCTGGTCCCATTTGTTTTTCAATGTTGCCCATGTGACATAAATGATAGTTATAATTAGGAAGACACTACTGACAGCATTTACATGAATATGTTTAACCCCCATCCAGAGCAATACAAATACCAGGGTTGACGAACAGGATTACAATCATGAAGCTCCTGTGGAGTTCGTTCACCCTTGATCATACATAGAACCGGTATGAGGTGGTCGCCGAATGCATCAACCTATATCGTCAGTGAACTGTCGATGAAACGGTACCATCGAGGTACTTGTGAGTTTTGTTCATATAATGCGTTATCGAGCGTAACAAGTTGAATTCACCATAAAATGGTTTCTTCCAACTGAGCTTCTTTGTTGGTGTGAACTAATACTTCACAGATCAAGGTAACACCTATTTTTAGACGAACCGAAAAGGTATTCAGCTTACTGAGAAGGGACGTATACCAGTGAACATGTGTACTCACAGGTGTGATTATAAAGAATGAAAATGGAGCTTCGTTGATATATCGACCGGAAGTGGGTACGAAATGAGTCATCTATCGGGCGTCAAGTAATTCTTCCATGACCTACCATACAAGAAAACTCCGTATTTCCAAAGTTGTTGTATCTATGTTAATCAATCCAGTATTATGCAGCTATTAGATATTTGTTTGGGTGCTGCGTCTACTCTGGCCCTAACAAGATGGAGGCAATCAACACAACGATCAAAAGCCTGATCTTTGACCTCGCTTCTTTGTAATGTGTCCGATTGCTATCTCAGTTTGTAAGACCACTGGATAAGTGTGTACCCGCCGGAGGATCTGTTCTGAAAAACGAATGCTCATCTATGCGCTGTTCTTTTCAATACAATTATGGATATATTTAAAACATCGAGAGTATTCAACATTGCGAGCCTATAACTATAAACAATTAGCTCCCATGTTCTGATTCAATGGACAAATCCACTTCAGTTTCTCTGTATGGCCCAACAGTTACAGGCAACGAGCTACTTTCTCAATTATAAATGACACCCACGTTTATAACATTTTCGATTATTTATTCGATAGTAATACTCATTTATACAACCCTCTGAGGAATAGTCTTCATATCAATGTACAGTATTTTCGTGTCATTTGCTTTTTTTGCCATTCCATCAATCGTCTGCCTTGAGAATCTCGATGATACTGCCGCGAGTCGATCGACCGTCGTCTTGATGTTGAAACCGATGGACAGCGGTCAGCATGCGCAGAAGTATATCCCCTTCCAGGCGCTGTACTCGGATTCGTGGCAGTCTGAACAAAATCGACCGGTAGTTTGCTCACCGGAATGATTCAACATCGTCGCAAAGCTCGTTTGATTACGACCAGACCGCATAGCACACCAAACCCGATGAAAAGGGATAGCTTTATCACAGGCCTCTTATCGACTGATTGTCTGGGTAACCTATTAACGGGCTGTTAAAGAAAAAGGGAGAAAGGTTAACTAATCTAGTTTTTGAACCATATAACAAAAAAATTGTGTAGTCCATATGGAACAGCAGAAACCTCGGTATGAACTGCGACTAGATGATTCTTTTGTCCAAATCGAACATGGCTCATCAATGATCACATTCCCATAGACTTTTCAATCAGCTCCTTTCAACAAAGAAGCACTATACTTTCAACTCCCCCCCCCACCCCCGAGGTGAACTCGACAGAACAGTGGTTAGTATGCTCGCTTTTGAAACGGAAGTTGTTAATTCTTTTAACAAACCGAAAACTTCAGCCTAATACAACTCCTTAAAGTGGACCAAATCAACAAGTGTATCAGAATGTGAAGACTGCAAGTGTACGTCACGTTCACCATAAAACAACCAATAAGGTTTCTCCTCTAGCCTTCTAACTGGGCCAGGACCAGTCTTCTAATATTCCACTTTCGTCCATGATAATGTTAGTTGCATGTTTACCCACACAAAAGACCATTAGACAAACGTTCAGAACTTCGCGTGACTCATACGATAGAGGCCGTGTTGATACCGACATCATGTTGGATGAGTGAATAATCATTTTTTTCAATCCCATTTCTGCTTGAATTTTCACTCACATACGTTGGATTGGCACACACACAAATACACCGAGAGAGAGAGAGAGAGAGAGAGAGATCATTTTCACACAGCGTGCGCGTTCTCCCACTTTGTCCCCTGTTCTAATTGCTCTTGACAATCGTACACCCAACTTGGCCTACTTTTCAGTCAAAATATACGCACTATCACACACACACACACACACCAACATACATGCATACACGATTCCTTCTACTACCACTACCACTTGTGAAACTATCAGTTTTGCCACCGTAAAGATGTCGGTTCGGCCGTGTGTACATTGGCGGGTGTTGGGAGGGGGTCAAAAGGACACAAGACGACGGCTCGTGCTAGCCGCGCTTTCCGTCCGAAGCGAGGCCTTCATCAACATAGCTGCGTCGGCTTGACAAATGTGCTTGCTAGTCGTGTGTGTTGTGCGCTTGTGTATGTGGTTCAAATCGCCACCGCAGACATCGTCACAGGAGGTCAACGGTCTTGGAGTCGCTCCACCACCAATACCGACTTGATGCATGTATGTCACCGCTGCATTCGGAGGCCTTTGCTGGCAGAAGACACACACACACTCGCACACCTGTGAAGACCAATTTGACCAAATCATGCGGGTCTGCCGTGCATTTGTGTGCATGTGCGTGTGTGAGTTATGTTCAAAAATCACTCGAACTGACGGGCAGCGAAACTGAGGCTGTAGGCATGACATGGCGCACATCACACCACATCACATCAACAGCACATACGAAACACGCACACGTGCAACCGTAGCCTAGGCTGGTCTGACCCATGTGGCCTCGACGGCTGGCTGATGAGTCATCATGGACCGAAGTTCACGTGGGTGCTCGCTCGTTCGTCCGCGCGCGATTAGGTTGTGACCACTTCCACGCACACACAAAAGTGATTTAATTAACATGCTGGGTATGTGAATAACATCGCGAATGATAGTGACGATATGACCGCGGCTTAATACTGTGAAACTCAGTCAGCAGTCTGCTAGGCTAGTAAGCTGGAAGTTGATTAATCAGGTGGTTATTATATTTAAAAATTAATGACCGATTAAAATAACATTAGTTGTGGCACCGGGATTGGAGGTTTATTAGTTGGAACTACACACTAATAATAATACGTGTTCTAGCTCAAGGCTTCGTGCTGTTAGATTCATCAGTGGCGGATCAAGAACAGCAGATAAGCAGACCGTAGGTAAAAATATCGAACACCGATTATCAATCCAGCCAATTGCTTAAATAATGCTGGTTTCCAGATGAGCATCAATAAGTAAACACTATTATTCCATATACGTTATACGGTTATACGAGAAAGACCGCATTATGAATTGTTCCACAAACCTGTGTACCGTTTGCATTGCATTGTCTGACTGATGGAGACTGTGTCGTGAATAAACAGGGTCTGATCAGCGGGTGCATCGTGTCTAACGTGAAGTTGCCCGTGGTCAACTCGTCCTCCAGTTCGTCTGCGATACGAATAAGATTACGAACAATAAGTGGGAACACAAGTGTTCATTTCTATACTTGCTTTCCAATTCATCTTGGATTTCCCCTCAGTTCAACTGCCTTTAAGCCTGACCATTCCTCCTTACTGTTTTATTTCAGCATGGCTTTATCTACAAACAATTATCTAGCCGCGGGATCCGGATATGTGGCCGAAGAACTTATTGTTCGTAATCTTATTCGTATCGCAGACGAACTGGAGGACGAGTTGACCACGGGCAACTTCACGTTAGACACGATGCACCCGCTGATCAGACCCTGTTTATTCACGACACAGTCTCCATCAGTCAGACAATGCAATGCAAACGGTACACAGGTTT
>LOND01001645.1:16073-26729 GCA_014220965.1 Paragonimus kellicotti | reverse complement strand
CAAGACAATTGTACGCGTATGACTGTCGAGTGGAAATGATCGACACAGTGATTGGCACAGAAGGTACCATCCTTGGATAGTGTGATCGAATAAGCTTGCTTTCGATCACACACTTGATTAGCTTGATTACTTTTCGGCATTCTTACGCACATTGCGACAAAACGTGATTTAGATGAGGATTCAACCCAGGCCTCTTCTGACCGAGAGACACAGAGAAGTAAGAATGGATTGGGTGACAAAACTCTGTATGTAGAATGAGCTTGTGTGAAGTCGAGTCATTGGAACAGACCGATCGAGTTTCATTTTGTGTCGGAATGATGAGAGACTTCGTGTGTGAGAGACAAGTAGGCAGGTAGTTGCGGTGCGACCGACACACTCAGTTGTTCAAAGAGACCGAGTCTGTACAAGTATATCGTCTGGAAAGGCGTTAGACTTAATCCAGTTGTTGTGAATAATACCGTTAATGAGAAAACTAATCTGGATTCTCGTATCATCAACTGTAAGATTCTTCCGATTGTCCAATGGACTCATGGTACCCCATGTTAGTCACGGAGAATAACTACTTAATAGTAAAATACTGTGCTAGTATAAATGGGCAAGATCATTTTCGGATTCTCGTTTGATCAACTGTTGTGAGCCAAGAACGCGGATGGTGCAAGGGTTATTTATTCAGAAAACCAATACATGGGTTATGCGCTTCAACATGACTACAAACAAAAACACTCATCTGCGTACGACACTGGTCTCAGAACGTCACGGTTGCCACAAACGCCAATGCTCAGTTCCTTTATGTACCAAGATCCATTTCATGCCACACTGAACTCCAATGTCTCGCGGCTACTTCAATGTCAAAATCCATGCTCCCGCCTCACTACTGAATAGTAGTGGTGTGAGTAGTATAGTGTGATTGCTAGTCCTCACTACACAACCACAATAACTGAAAATGGAATACTTTTCGAGGTCTCTGTTGATGCCATCTCTGCTACCGTAATTTATGGATTTACTGTATGTACAGTTTAATTGCACGCCAAGAGATAGGGTAAGTTACTCTCTTACTAGATGGTGGTATCACAACCACAACAACCATTCTCAGTACAAATACAATTTACAGAGCGGGACAGACTGAGATCCACTTTGGTTAATCCCGTGAACAAGCTATCTCTGCTCGGTGATTTTCATAACAGGACTGATAGATAGCTGATCGTGGACTATGCATTCGTCTGCAGATTCTTTGGGAACTGTTCTCGAGAAGCAGAGTGGCTGTCGATAAACTGAATGTGACAATACAGACAACGGGTTCACTTCTTGCAATAACAGTAGCCCAAATCTTGTGTGAAGGATATGTTGTCACTCAGATAAGATATCGGCTTGTGTTGCAGATTACTTTAGACGTTGCAAGTGTGAACATCGATCTTACTCGTTTGGAATCGTCCAGTCAGTGGTCTTGGTGACTTCTAATAACTTGGGATGATAATGTTCGTTGCATGGATCACCAGTTGCGTCAGTTACGCAAATTCGACTTTCATCGTTGTATTTTACAGTGTGGTAGCAACTCCAGTCCAGACTTTCATATCATACAATAAATGGAATTGCACAGGAAAGGTAAACCTGCAATTTAAGCACCGCCTGTGTAAACTCAAAAAACTTAATGACTGTTTATAAATCGATGTTTAAGAAGTTGGCGCCATCAGCTGAAAAACGTGGTATCCTAGGCGACAACTTGCTCGCAGAGGTCACACAGCCGAGGTGTTGACAACCTAACAAGAGTTGGCAATCTAAGGAATTGCCTCCAGTTAAAGAATACCATAATAATACCGCATACACACGCGGAAGAAAGAGAGATAGTTTGTGTCACACTGGCTACCTTACGAGGACGGTTATTTTAGAAGTGCACACAAGGTAGACTGTATACTAATGACCTCCAAGAGATAAAAACATTGCTTGTATCACCCACGACAGTGAGTGCACACTGACGTCGAACCTCAGTAGGGCCGTCAGACAGGTGTAAGAGAGGTGATCGACGTTTCCGTTGAAGTTCGTTGTGACTTTTGCGTTGCTTTAACAAAGTAACCAATTCCCGGTATCAGCGAGGCTGCATCACGAATGTCCCGGTAAGTTCAGACACTTTCTAGATGTATGCAGTGTAAATTCATGGCTACGTGTTTTTTTCACGTCTGGAAAGTGTCTTGGTGCTTCAGATTTTCCTAGAATGTACATTTCATTGGTTTGTCCAGAGCGGGCCAGGATAAATGGGTACATTTTTTGTCTATATATTACATTTCAGCTAGGTCATGATACTTATCTGCCAGACAAATCGGACTAAACTACTTTATTCCGCGTTCGTTGCCATGGTAATCATGGGGTTTAAGCCCACTAATGCTGTGAATAAAACATATTGCTTGAGCACGATATAGTCAATTGATTTAGGGCCATCCAACTGTCCAGTTTCTGTCGTCATGATGATGACCAGTAAACTGTGATATGGCAAGTGCTCGGAGCTTTGAACGTAAGTAAACCGCGAAAATAATAGCCAATTGACCGACAGAAACTTAAAGCTTACAGTGTTGGAACAACATGAACGTCATGCATTTGTGATCCAGTGGTAATCACTTAAAGCACAAATTCTGGGTAAACTGTCCATTCACGTGTAATGAATAAGACAACTTGTCCGTGTTGCTGATGTTGCCAGTGGTGTTAATTTCAAGTTGAACATTACCCACAATTGATCGTGGTGTTAATGTTGATATGAAGATGAATGAGATTTGTTGTCATTCTTGTCATTCTGCACCATGTTGTATAACTTTGATGAACACTTCAATATTAATCTGGTCAGTAAGTTGACCAATAAAAACACAATTTCACCGAGATCAGTATGCAAACGAATAAAAAATTGGTAGAAAGTTAGAAAGTAGGAGGCGTGCAACTCTACACTGTGTACGAGGAAATCCTTAAATGTACTGCTGTGATGGGATGGTAGAGTGTCACAGGCGAATAGTTGACAGTAGTCAACCGTTCTACTATCACGAGATTCATGAGTACTTTCGTAACACAAGGTGATGGGGGTTCCATTCGTGCATGTAAAGTGAGTTGGTCAAATTTCACCACACCTTAAATAATACAAGCTACAAGGACTTAGTGATAGAAATTCTATCATATTACCACCACCCCACCCCTTCAGGTCGAATATTTCAAGATGGTAATGTTCATTCTATTTATACAAGAGTATACGGGGCACAACTCGCCTCATCTTATCGGCTATTTACCATGGCCTGTTCGATCAGCTGATTCTAATCACAGAACATCATCTATGAAACATTCCCATAAGTATCGAGTTACAAATGATTCTGCATCTGAGAATGCAACTACCGGGGGCACGATATCAAGTGTAGTAAGAACACATCTGCAGAGCTTATCAACAAGTAAGTAAGAGTTGGAGTGTTAATCTTCGACATAGTAGGATTAACTCGACAGTAACATACGAGAACAGGAACACTGCCCTTTCAAGACAAAGCGTCATTGACGACTGGGATGTTAAACCCAGGTGGGTGAAGCTATGACAAGGCGTGTAGGCTCGTGTATTCAGCAACCGTCACCTAGACAATTGATAACGTGAGATGAGTATTCTACGGTAAAAGTGCGTTGAGTCGACAGCGCGAGCCGTGTACTTTTCAGATCACGTCTGAGCAGCCTAATGAGTTCTACGTGTCTTATCTGAGTGTATAGGACCACACTTAATCATGTCAGCTAGTTAAGTTAAGATTAGATACGGATTTGGATTTTCCTAATAGAAAGTTAAACTTTATTCGTCCACTCTGTACTGCTAATTCCACTGTTAACTCTGGCTATGCGTGTGATATTTCAAGTTCTTGTCAATTGTTATCACGCGCTCTAATTTTTAAGGATGCAATTAGATTTAAACGAGAAACAGAGTTTTGAGGATATTTCATCATGGTTATTTTCCCGTGAACTTGAATAATCGTCCTTCAGTTCAGTGGTCCTGGATTCCAAAAGCGTTGGAACTAGTCAAGGATAGCCTATGAATCATAGGAGTTGACCAGAGTACTTTTGATATCATGGCTTATTACAAAATCAGAAGTGTGTTTAATATATTTAGTGTGCGACCACAAACAAACACTAAACAAAGCACCTGTATTGGTTACCACTCACTGAATGAACTGCTGAGTTTTGATTGACTAGGTACATAATCAGTAGGTTTCGAACGAATTTTCCGGAATACAACATATCATGCTGTAGGTGAGGGACTGCTGTCATCTAATAACAGTTTGCCAGTTATGTTTCAAGCTAAACAAACTTTTGATCACCAATGTGAAAATACTACGCATAACTGAATTACAAAAGACCAGAAGATGCACAACAGGTGTAAGGTAAAAACAGCCACTCAGAGTTGAAACAGTCCACAATGAAGTAACAAAGCTCAATCATATTCACGGATGCCTTTCAAGGACATCAACAATTAGCCTGGTACCAATCGGAAGCCCTAGGAATTTGATGCATTCGTGAAAAATGCACAACGCGTACAAGACGATGTCGCCACAAACGTACATAGTTAATAAGACAACTGACTTCATGCCAGTATCTGACATCAGTGTTAGAAGACAAGTCTTCAACGGGATGTTCTAAAACTTGTCTCCAACTTTATTCACATATTTTCGACCTTCGTGACACTTCACTTAATTGTCACGAAATTATCAAGACGATACGTGTGCAAAAAACTGGGCGTGTTTTCTGACATAAGTATGATGAGTAGTAGGGGATTTGGTTAATTTCAAGTTGAACATCACCCACAATTGATCGCAGCTGTCGCATTCCCATAGACTTTCCAGTCGGCCCCTTTCGAACAGCAGAAGCACTAGACTCGAGTTTCGCTCTCATTAGAGCTCGTCAGTAGTGCATATCCTTGCCACTGCCGGGACTAGAACTCCGGCCACGCTTTCATGAGACAACCGTGTTTACCATTGATCTCACATTAGGCACGATCTAGCAGGTTTAATGAGATCGGAGATTTCGACCTGCCTAGGAAGTCCTAATCGCGGGGTTATCGATTGGAGTTAACAGGCAGTAACTGTGTCTCCTCTCGAGACGATCATTACTCACAAGCGAAAGTGGTTGAGCGTTCACATATGATAATTCGGTCGTGCCTAATGTGAGGTCAATGGCGCAGTGGTAAACACGGTTGCCTCATGAAAGCATGGCCGGAGTTCTAGTCCCGGCAGTGGCAAGGATATGCACTACTGACGAGCTCTAATGAGAGCGAAACTCGAGTCTAGTGCTTCTTTTCGAAAGGGGCCGACTGGAAAGTCTATGGGAATGCGACAGCTGCGATCAATTGTGGTGATGTTCAACTTGAAATTAACCAAATCCCTACTACTCATCAGTAATATAAGTATGAGTAAATTCGACAAACGGTTGTTGCTCATTTGTGTCCCGCCAATGCTACAAAGCAATTTACAGAGGTCCAGCGTGGTCACGTAATAATGAAAATCAATTCCATCGAGACTTATCGCTCCTTCACACTGAGGACACATACTCCATTTCAAACTGCCCATCGATGCCGTAAGCGGCTAACAGTGCTGTACACTATGCTCGCCGCGATGTACCGGATCACGATGTCCTCCCCCGAATACCGACTTTGCCCAGACTATTCAGATAGAGTTGACTGAAACCAGTTTTGAAACAAATGCTGTCAGATCCATTGTATGTTGTAGATTGCGGGAGCTAAGTCCGGCCGTTAATAAACTACTTGTGATACATGCAGGCGATAGTACTCGACATGGTCATTACAAATGGTTCAATCGAAACGGATTTACTGTTGGTATAAATTTAACAAAGCGACCTTCTTGCTTCAAAATGGATTCGAATATTGACTTTAGAAACACAACTAACCAGAGCACTTCTGTCAGTGCACGAGGATGAACAAGGAAGTAGTGGACCAACTACTCTCTTAAACAGCTATTCGATAGTTAGATCGTACAACATATCATTTTTATAAGTTAGCGGACTTTAAGGCAAATAATGATTGAGTCCGAGTTACGTAGTTGGGGCCAAAACGAGAACAGTACTGAAAGAAACTCTCGAATGAGTGAAACTCTGTTTGGGTTTTAGGATATAATAGTTTACTACTGGGGTGGCCTGTTGGAATTTAGACGGTATTCGGCTCCGTCAGCTACAAACCGGAGAAAGACCAATTCAGGAACACATTATTTTGGGAGTAACAACTTAGGGTTTCTGACCTTAAACTCTTGAGAGAACGTAGTCTTTCATGAAAGCATGGCCTTAGTTCACATCCCGGTCATAAAAAGGACACGCAATACCGATGAGCACTAACCTGAACAAAACTCTAGTATGGTGCCTTTGTGCGAATGGGGCTGGTTGAAAAGTCCATGGGAATGAGAAAACTATGATAAGTTTTGACTGATTTTCAACTTAATATATTTTCAAAACATTTTCGATAGTCGAAATGTATCACATGAAAACAAAGGTAATGATGAGAAACCGAACTAGACTAGATCTCGTGGTTTTGTTGTTTCCAATAGCTGAGTAGGTCATACAAAAGGAGGCATTTGTCTAGTCAAATTTTTAGAAAGATCTGCAGGCCTCTGGTGTCGTCATGAAGGCATTTAATTTATCCACTGTTGCTGTTTACGTCTGGGTTTGAAAGTAATTCCCATAAATTTGGACTGCTGTGCCATTAGATCCCATCGTTACAACAATAGGATCAGTTCATACTAAAGAAGACAATTCTTTTTTTAGATCTGGAAAGTACGATAAGGTTGGAACAGCCGAGATGGTCACATTGCTTCGTTAGGTAACATCCAGATGTCAGGTGACCCTGAGCTGTCTAGTTTCCTTCACATCCTTTCATACTGAACAACGTAATTCGAAGTAACCTTTTCGCTCTTCAATTTTTGATGGTCTCAAATGAAACTTTAGTGATTCATTGACTGGGAAGCCCATGACCACGCACCAAGTGTAATATGAGTAATAAACAGTGATCGACACGCTGGTGTCTAAACGTGCTACCATCAGGGGTGGATATGGATTGACAACATAGGTCAGGCTCTCGCGCCTTCATCGGCCCGTAGCAGAAATCACAACTCAGTAGGCATGCAGGTCGGTAGGCCCTGCAAATCACACAGACGTTTACTTTTTATAAGAAAACATATACAGTGATCGGGACAAGCCTTCAAAAACATGTTGCACATTGAGTGAACAGTGTAGCAGATAGTGTACCATCATCGTCCAAACGTCAGATCAGCCGAGGGGAAGAGTCGATTCAGCGGGTTTATGTCTAACTAGGATGTGTGTGCAGTCAATCGGCCAAGTGACGGTGAAAAGGCGTGGAACGTGGCGTTTCAATACATTCGAGTCACTAAACTACGTATAAATCGCGTGAGTTTCACATGAAGCCAGAATACATGGGGACGTGAGTGCCATAAGGAAGCCCAACTTGAAGGTGCTCATTTTTCAAACTTTTTTGCAAATTGTCGTGGTTAAACAATAAATATTTGCAACGTCACAATGTCTACTGTTCATCCTGGATCCTAATGTCATTTATTGGCTGTTATATCTTGTCAAACTGATTATTCAGTTCAAGTTGTTATAACGAACAGGGCTGGTTCAAGGTTAACAATACAAGCTGGACAGAAAACAACGGAGCGCAGCATATGGTATTCATTTCGTTCAATCGGCGGAGCCAGGAACACTCGTAATGATGTTATGGTTACAAATGATGTGTACGATTACCGGGTCTATAATGTACTTCCAACCTAATACTTGCTATTTGTCAGGAAGTGAACAGCAGCTATCGAAGATTGTAGCTATGCATCTCTCAACGATGACTCTGTTCAGGAATAAAATTTCCATTATTCTGTTCAGTCTACTGCTTTGGTTCATACAGTTTTAAGTAGTATATTTTTCAGTCAAGTCATTCGGTTACAGCAAGTAATTAAACAAAGGTTACTAATTGACATTCGGTTAACAAATTAAATGTGCGTAGATCATATACACCTGTCTTCACTATTTAACAACCAGTGTAACTAGTTCAACATCATTCACGTTTGTGCTATAATGTATTTGATGTGGAAAAAATAAAATATACTCATTAATGAATGCAAGCAATCATGCATGGCCTAAGTCAGGTCAGTGCGATCAGATCCAGGAAGGTGTAAACACCATCACTTTCTTCAGTTGTGGATTGCAACTCTCATTGTTGAATAAAGGGTTGACAATCAAGTGAAGTTGATTGTTGACCTAACAAATGGTTTGCTGTAGCCTACATAAAGTCCTCCCGATGACCAGCGAGGCTTGTTTCAAAGGAGAATGGCTACCTTTAGGTTCAAAGAAGCGCTCATATAAAGTAAGTTATAGTTGAGCAAATGACACGGGAGATCGCATGTTAACTTTGCCAAAAACTGATCTGACGATTCCACGTCGTACGGGAACAGTATTTGAAACATCTTTGAATGCGTCTTCGTTCGTGTTTTTCTTCGAAAAGTTATTTACACAACGTTTTCTCGCATTTATCTGTTGGCGTTTGTTTAGTTCAGTCTTATGTAAAGTACCAAATTAACAAAGAGCGGCTTGTCGTTCCAATCGTTTCAACTCCACGTGCACCACATGGTACTACACCTTGGGGATGTCAGTTTGCAAGCAAACCTTCGAGAAGCAACAACTTCAGTATGGATGACAACAGTAGTTAATTGGGTGATTTTTCCATGAAGGTTACCATCTGGTGATCACTACCTCTGATAAATTATTCTTCCATTAAACTTCAATTCTAAGCGAATAGGTTTAATAAGGGGCAAACATATATAAGAGGAGTTTGCAACGTTTCAACAAATTACCGAAATGTCACTCAATCATCCACTTCAAAACATGTGCATATCACTCACTAACTTAATCGCTGGTAACTTGTTTACACACCATCTCGCCAGAACTACCGCAACTGATGCGGGTTGCTATCACAAGTAACCTGAGTTTTGCATATACCGAAATAAACAGTTCCTATTACCATAGTCCATAATCATGTAAGCCATCGATTTCAGTTCTTGTGGTCTACGATCGTGATTGTTTAGCCCGTCCCTCTTTGGTTACGTGACTTTTGCCATTGTTCTGTGAAGCAACAAATATCAAAACAAAATTAATCACCAAACTGCACAACAAGCTCCCTACGCTCCTTTACCAGTGTAAACCATACTCCAGGATGTGGTTTGAATAAGGCTGGCGAACTCGTGTTTTCTGATTCACTCTCCTACCGACTTCGTATACTAGCTTTGTTTCACAAACCGGTGATGGTGGTGAGGATTCGAACGTATAAAGGACATATCGGTCAAGGTTATTTGGCTACTTGGTTCGTGCGTTCGGACGTTCGTTTATCCGTCATCTGTTCGACCGTGGCGATATTTTTGTTGACAACCTGAGAACAAAGGCACAAGTGACTTGTTGTTTAGGTCTCTTTTGCGCGCGCTCGTCGGTACGTACGCACACACACACAGTGTGTATGTGAGCGACCTTCGTTTGAATGGCGTTTGAACAGCGAACAAGTGAGAAAAACAAAACTCCTCTACGAAAATTGGCCCGATAGCTTCCAATTACACATAGAGATAAACTATGTGAGATGAAATTCGGTTTTTAACAAAGTAGACTAATTGATATCTCTTCAAATTTGTCATTTCGGATGGAAATTTTTATATCCAAGTCCGATCGGATCACTGATCTATTCACATGACTGATGAATGTTTCACCCTGATAAGGATGGGAACCATGTGTGCAAACGTGTAGGCTTTCGTGATAGCGCACAATTCCGTTGTTTGGAAAATTCCAATAACGTTCAGTGATGGTTAGTAGAATGCGGAACATTCATCTATGGCGACCCCAAGAGTATTGTTACTAGACAGATTGGCGTATTGTACTTGGTTAGACTTTCTCAACACGACCTGAACAAATGAAACCTAAACTCAAATTTTGCATGCTAGCTAAATAAGAATGTTATGTATTAAGTATTTTACGTGAACAAAACCCAAAGGAGTATGATTTTACGTATTACGGACGCAGCAGGCAGTGATCACTAGCTACGTGGGGACCGTGTTTATTTCATACTAAGGTCTCATCAGCACCTCACACGCTAGGTACTTGAACTCACAATAGGTTTAAAAATATCAGAATGATAATCGAAATCCTTACCCGCTTGATCAAGAGATTGCAGGGAGGTGTTCGATTTACTGTCCTAAGCTGTTCTGCGTCATTTACACACAGACTATGATCAATTAGCCAAACCCTTCTGGAGCAATAGGGGATATTTGCTTGTATATCGACCAACCGAAACTAAACGATCGTTCTCCCTTCTATAGACGAAGACAGTATAACAGTACCCGGGAGTATTGGACACTGTTCTTCCACTTTTGGTATTTTTTCGTGTATAGTCACACACAGTGATTGACAACATGTCCATATGAGAACTACTCAACATTCTGTATTCAACGAATGTTATCAGAATAGAAAAGCAATAATTGCTTTCAGTTGTTTATCTACATGATCGTATGAATGTACACAAATGCTGATATTCAGTTACATTATTGGGATTAGTTCGTTTTTCTCTATCCTAAAACTTCCGTTCGGGGCAACGGGAGAGGCTAC
>LOND01001644.1:24516-60115 GCA_014220965.1 Paragonimus kellicotti | reverse complement strand
GGTCACCCTGTCATCAAACACTTGATGAGCTCAGTGACTGCGAAACAGATACCATGTTCCCAAGTATCTTCTGCCGGGCCACCTATCCAGTAGAACGTGTAGCTATCACGTGCTTCTCGGAGCTTACCTTGGTCTGCAAGCCTTGTCTCACTCAAGGCTGCGACGTCGATGCTGTAACTACTCAGTTTTATGGTGATCAGTGCGCTGCGGCTTTCTGGCCGTCTTGTGGTGTTGCATCGATCCGCACGGATGGATAACGTCTTGCATGTCTCACATTGAGTCTCTGATCCGACAATTTGACTTTGGGGCTAAGTGGAACGGTTTTCTTGAGGATCCCCATTTGAAACCTCTGACTCGCTTGAGGGTAAGGGGCTAATCCATCCCGTGGCGCAGTGAGCAAGACATTGGCGACTCATTCTGATTAGCGCTGCGCGTAGTAGGTGTATTTTAAGATGCGTCAGGCTTCTGAGAATTAACGCAGATCTTTCGACCGCACAGGATAAAACGCCGGCAGTCACGGTCAGCCGTTATGTGATCGAGGTGCTCTTTGTTTGAGGATATCTAGTCCTAGTCAGAATAACCCTCCGGTTCAAAACAGCGCACAAACTTGAACACCATTCCAAGGTAGCAGAAAAAGTTAGGATTACGTGCTTGGCTTGGTGCGCAGCGGATTACCCCTGCACACACTTGCGACCACATCGTTCACCGTCTGAGGCCCATTTCCTTTTGTGTTCGAGAAATATGCTCATATCTTCGGAACAATCTGCAGTCGAACCATGGGTTAGGTTAGGGCTTTTGAAGGTTTAACGCCCAAGTGGGATGTTCTAAATTCTTCTGGTGGCTTCCTTCTTTATTAGCGTTGGACGTGTTTTCCGTGAACGTTCTGACCGGCCTTAAACACAAAGGTGTAAAAATGCTCTTAGATAAAAGATATAGTATGCTTGAGATATTTCTTTAAGCTGTGATGTTTCACAAATCGCTCAAATCTTCCTCAACAGATTAGAATTTTCATTTTTAATAATATCTTCTCGCCTGCGAAAGGCGAGTTGTTATTACGACATTTGCAGAAATCTGAAGCTACACTCACTCTTGATGGAGAGCGGTTGGAGGTAGCCTAGAGGTTCACATATCTTGAGAGTTGTGTCACATGTGATGGATGCCTAATGAGATAAACCCTGGATGCCTTCTGTGGCGCCGGTATGGTCTGCCTTTCTTTTAGGAGACGAGTTCGTGACGCGAATGTACGAAATTTTTCCGTATGCGGTCGCAAACTTTGGTTAACCCGTGTGAGGGTGTTCATCAGAATGTCCGTTTCGGACCACCGATTTCCCGAAGCACTTTAGTATTGACGAGGTTGGCAGGCCTGTTTTCTGGACTAGTGGACACTGCTGACTACTGAGCGTAACCATCAAGCCTCACTGGCTCCATTGGCTCGTACACATCGTTTACTATATGCTCTGTTTATGTACACTACTAGTCAGTGCTGTACTTATGTTTGGAACATTGAAACTTTGACGTCCAAGCTTGTTTTTTTGTGACGTACTCGACTAGGGTTCAAAGGACAATCATTTACCTTTCGTTGGTAACCTTGTCGAACATGCCGAAAAATCATAGTCATTAGCATTCGTGTTATCAATTACTGTGTTCTCTATATTTTTTTATGTTTACTCGGCACTGGGTTCCCTTTATGCAGTTTGTTCTTCTCATTTGTCATGAGTATTTTGACAGTTTGTTGCAGCACTGCTAACAACTGAATATACAGTCTGTTACTGTCCCCACGCAGAAGTGCATAGTTTAATAAACATGCTTTTTGGGTATTACTTTCCACACTGTCCTCACGCTTGTAGACAGAAGTCGTCATTTTGAATACGTCATCTAGTTTTCAGTAAGAATATGTAGTATTGGTCTAATTATTGATAGGGCTATTCTGACAACACCTGTTAGTTATATGTGGTTTATGTATTATTTCTTACACATGCATACAAAACCAAATAACTGTTAGCTCTAGATTAATCTCTTTGTAAAACCTCATTATTTTAATGATAGTCAGATTTTACCCTTAAACTTATTACTTTTGTGTTGATTTTCTACTATCGTATGCTGGTTGATTCCACACTTCGCTTACTTCCCCGATATATCCTACCGTCATCAAATGCACATATTCTATGTCTTCAGTTAATTTTTAACACAGAAATGTTTATGAAATTCTCCTAAGCACAGGTTTGAGAAACAGGTTTTCGTTTATGTACCTGTTGTTGTCATTTTCATATCGACAAGGAATACAAATCACCTGATTAATTAAAAAATAGCTGCCAAGTCCTCTTAAACTTGGCTATATGTTGTTGAATTTTAATGCGTTCTTAGAGTTCCTAGATTGACGTGAACTGTTTCGATATATATACCCCATGAAGGCGATAGCATTTTTTCTAATATCCTCACATAGGACTGGAACTTACCTCCATCAGTATTCCCTGTTCGTGCTCAGAATATACCTTTTCAAAGAATTCATAACCAAATCGTATGATGTGGTTTGCGCGCGATTTGCGCTGTGAGCTGAGTGACTGTGAAAGCCAGCATATTTTCGGATTACTCCATATATTTGTCGTTCTTCAAGCGAACGTTAAAATATAATGTTGGTGGCCGGTGTTCTGGAAACAACGATGGATACTAGCATCGGACGGATGTAGAATAGTTTTAAGCAGGCAACCAAACGGCGTTGACATCTTGTCAAGATCACCTTCTGAGGATAACTCATTGTGGCACGCAAACGCAAGCTTATCATTAAACCTCGCTTGATAATATAAGGGCATCCTAACGAATTCAAAAATACCAGTGAAGTCATCTGTTTTTCAATGGATTTCTGTTGGGAAAAGGCACTTTTTCCCAAAAATTCGCCATATTTGCCGAGAAAAATGGATTTTCCATTTTTGGAGAATTTTGAACGCCCGCCAGAATTCTCGAACGTCCGAGAAGCTACGCTCACCTCTGATTGGTCCATTGGGTGGCCTAGGCGCAAGGTCACCCGAAACCTATAAATACAGACGTTGTAAATCGGTATTTTGCCTTCTGGCTGGGCAGCAAATAAAGCTCGTTTGAAGGCCGTCTTTTTCCTTACTTGTTGGGGGATCTAAGTTGCGAGAGTTGGGCTCCGATATTTGTGCTCTGGTTTTCGTGCAATTTGGCAATATCGTTGCGTTCGTTCGTGATAGAGATACTGCTCGTGGTCTTTGTGTTTTGTTCTTGTCTTTCTCTATCAGGGGGTCGTAACAATTTCATGAATAATCTAGGATTTTCAACCAATATAGTTTGCTCACTTGTTTCATATCCAAAAGCCAACTGCTAGTTTCATGAATAATTACTCAAGTGTCAGGAATTTCTTTTTATCCACTGATACAACACAAAACCCATGTTGCAGATGAATGTAATCGAAGATTAAAAATTCACCATAAATTTCGGCACAGGCTGTGTGTTCATATCGTCCTGGTACTGTTTCAGTCCTTGTGCGTCAATTGTTAATTACATTTGCTTCGTGAAGACGTTTCTTCAGTGAGCACGAACCTCCAGAATCTTAGGCATAGTTGTTATGGAAGAAATTTGTCTTGTCACTCCTTAATTATACAATGAAATGGCACGCAAAAAGAAGTAAGGATGGACGTGCTGACAACAAACGTGCAGTAGAAAGGTTTATTTTCTAACCTATATGCGGTGAAGATAATCTGTTACATTGGGAAACTCAGCAAACGAACGAGTTGCTAAGTGGATCTGTTGTTCAACGGAATTTGTAACACAGACAGACTGGCAGTTGGCCGCCATCAGTTTTGTAGGACTGTATACTTCATTTTCTTTTCCTACACGCGGGTGAATGGAAACTTACCTTGGTCGTTAAACATTCTTATACAGCTTCCTGATAGCTTATTTGGTATGTTGGAACTTGGCTATAGATTAAATCCGACAGCATCGTTCACTGTAATCAAGCGTGATGGATTGTTTATTTCTGTGCTTAAGGTCAACTCACCGTGATGTTAAAACTACCATTGCTTCTATAGACTCTTGAAAGGGGACTTGCTTGGTCGTGTTTTTGTCTCGCACTTCCACTTGCATTTTAACATATTTGTCGTGTTATCTGTTGTAAATTGATCCACAAATCCGATTTCCTCATGTACAGGGAACTCACTTAGAGTGCATGTCGTGGTCATTCAAAACACTAACCTTCTCCATTTCTGATCGTTTATTCAATCTTCTTGTATTGCTGCTGTTTTTCATCGTTCGTTAGCCACTGTCGCAATTACTGTGACCTTCAATGCACTTGCAGCACATATTGGTGTGGGACACAACGCGTTTTTTCGCTTTGGTCTGTGACTAGCCACCATAATTACGAGTGCAATTCTTAGAAGTGATAAGTTCTCTTTAAGCTAGCTGCCCGGGATGATCCTTATTCGGTTAAGACTTTGAAAAATGGCAAGTGCCATCATCACAACCGATGTCCATTGGACTGATGGCTATAGCGAATCCCCCGCTTACACTTCTCACTTGACAAGTCCGAACAAAAATGGAACGGGTCCTGCTGACGGTGGTATTAGGATGGGTATCATAAGATACTGGTATTCTGGCAAAGTAGAAGTGTCTGTCACCCATCTGTGGTGTTCTAACATTTGGTCGAGTTGTTGAAGCAACTATTCCGAGCTAACCTTCATGTCATTAGATCAAGACTTCTTTGTCGTACTCTTATATAAACAGGTGGGCTGTATCCGGTTTGTTAGATATAGCTTCTCAGCGACGATGATCTTCTGTTATCCGTTTGTTCTTCCTCGAGGCGTTGCGAGCTTTTTTCTGTCGAACCTTATCTGCATTTGGTAGTAACACCACGTGAGCAGTCAAGCTCGACGACGCTGGTTGGGTAAATCTAGCCTCTCTTCATGCGAAGTGGTTTTATTTCTTAAACCCACGTATGTATTACGCGTGACTACCCAGCGCCTGCCATATCACACTTTGTTTCTCTCCTCTGGGCGTAGCTAAAATAACACCATAGCAGACAGCTTATGACTTAGCGTAGGAGTTTGGGACATCAGTGCCAAGCTTGGCCTCTGTTATTCCGCTCGGCTTCCTTACAGGGGTCCAACAGATGCTAGATGCTACTGGCTGGAAACATTGAAGGATATGACAGTGGCAGAAATGTTGTTGTGCTTATTGTCGCGACCACCTTTGTTTCCAATCGAACGCACTTTTCAAAAAAAAGGTAGATGTAAATGCCAAAATAGCGCGATGGGAAATTGTTTCATGGTCACCCAGTCTGTCAGCAAACTTGTTTGTAATACCGATTCACACATTGTCGATTTGTCCGTCGCTTTTGCAGGTCTTCCACGTCCACGTCATCGGTTGACGAAGTTTCTGTTGCAGCTTGCTTCAGATCAGCCTTCAGAAATTACCGCTCCTCAAAAACACTGTGACCTACTGTTCTTCCGTTCTCCCGTACGAATTTTGCCTCATGAAACTAGTACGGTGCAGGCAGGAGGATCTAGGGTGGGGAAAATTGAACTAGGAGTCAACAAACTTGTTGTGGTAAGCATATAGTTTAATTGTTTTTTTTTTTATATCGTAGTTATATTTTGACAATGGTTGTCATGTTCTAACTTCAGTTAAATCTTTACCTCCGCGTGTACCAACCTATTCGTTCTATCCTTACACTAAAGGTGTGTGGTTGCTTTCGGCTGTTTGAGCCTGACGTTATAAAAAGTTGGTAGATATAGAACTGTCAGTTTTTTTGTCCATTTTTGAGTCATACTGGCTACCACTAAGTGTCAGTCAGCAAACGTGATGGCTAAACCTATAATTTTTGTCTCATCGATGAATCGAGTTTATAACAGTCAAAATTACTGTTATATTTTAAACCCACATGTCATCGTTAGCCCTATTTAGTGGGAAATAATTTTCTACTGTTTACTAATTTCTGTGTAATTGTTGTCAGATTTATTTTGGAAGTGTCCGGAATTTAGTTGCAGTGCTTGATTCATTCGCCCGGGTCCAAGCAATCCTCCGAGTTCCTCAGTTATCAGACATAACAGTTACAAATTGTCGAACTCATTTCAGTTCGAAAATACAGTCCACTGCACTTGTCCGCGTATTCTGAATTTCATTGGGAACGAATACAGCTAGCCGATTCCGGTCAGCATTTGTTCATTAACAACTACTCGTATGTGAGGCAATAATTTTCCTATTAGCTCCAGCAGATTATTTCGCAGTCAAGACTTCCTTACTAGATTGAAATAGTCGATTTCATATGAACTATTTTAGTAATGCTTTTGTGTATTTTACATTTAGTTCTAGCTCAGTTTATCTTGGTAACACAACGTTTGTTTTTCTTACTCTTCTGTCTATTTCCCCCTCTCTAACATATCAGAAGGTTTAGGGTGTAGTCAGGATTGTAATGTCCTCACCGTGATTCTTACAAAAATTCTGTTTCAAGAACAGCGTTCTCCATCCTGACCTAATCTTTGCGTATCTTGACATGGCTGGTCAGTGTCGACCAGAGCTAGCCGAGTTCTTTGTCATCTTTATCATTGCTCAGTCCCCTTTCAGAGCTAGAGCAGATCTATTGCATACGTTGCTATATACACGTAGCGTGGACGAGTGCGAGACACACCACACAGATAAGGTGATAGTAGTCACATCAGTGACTACTGCCCGATTGAGCTGATCTAGCTAGTTAAGTGCCGAATAGCGATACAGCGAAACGTATGATGTTAGCAGTTCATCGAAACGGCATGCTCACACAACGCGCGCGCACGAGGAGGCTCGATCGCAGGCATTGATAATGCGCTAGCGCGCACAGCTTAATAGTGTACTCCATCGTCCACAACTAATTGAGGTGGTCGATCCCAGCGATTTAATCCTAGTAGGAATGTCCGAAAAACTTTTAGTTATCGATATCAGAACTAACGTTAGAGTACAGTGCTTTGCCATCTACGTCATACGCGGAGTAAGTCCAGTATTACGGAATCACCATCACCGTGCATTATGTTCGCTTGCGCTTCTACAAGCCAAGGTGAGAGATCCATCACTATCATAGCGGGCCAGATTGTTTAGCTCACTTGGCTCCAGTATGATAGACCAATATTACAGAGATACTAAGACTATCACAGCAGCAACTATACTGCACGAGAGCGACCTCTGCAGAGTCGGTGATGAGCATCGCGAAGGCTTAGTTCCAACTGAACCAGGCCAGGTTCACTCAGATGATGGAGATTTTGCGGCTAGTTGTGACGCTCCAGGTTATCCTCTATCGGAAACCGAAGTGACTTTTGAGATTAAAATAATGAGTGTAGCACTAAGCTCCAAGATCTGACCTCTGTATTTTCGCGAGTCCTTTTCAAAAGATAGGCTGCGTGAAGATTGTTGTCTTAGACTGACAACATTCCTTTGTGGTCCATATAAGATGACTGGAAGAAGTGCCTCATGAACTGGTGTTTATATCCACGTCATTCCAATTTCCAGCCGAAAAGAGTGGTTCAGCCTACGTCTATGACAATCACAAGAGTTAACTCCAAGTGCCTCTGTGCATTCGAACGGATGCCTCACGTGTCTCATGCTGGTGCTGTTTTCTAGGAAACTGAGATACCTAATGTAGATGCCATCGTAAAACAGGCAGGTTTCGTGCTCACGCCGGTATGTATCGCACTATGCTCACCGGTGAGAAGACTATCTTTGAAGCATCGGCACTTTCCCTCAACCAATCACCGAGGTATTTTTGGACTTGAAGGCTGTTTTTGACCGGGCTGCCCGACACGCTCGCTGGGGCTGTCTGCATCTCAGAGGAGCCTCAGTGAAATGTGTCAGTTTGTGGAGATCATTGTATGCCCGCTCCAAGTGCAGAGTGAACATTTGTGGGCAACCATCTCGAGCGTTCTCCACGTCGAGTGATATTCGACAGGAATGTAAGACTTCGCCTTTTAACTTTATTGTGGACAGTTTTCCGTAAGGAGCACTTGAAGGTTCTTTGGATCTCGAAATGATGCTTCTACGATGTAGTAAGCCGACTGATATTAAGTATGCGGACGACATTGCTCAAAGAACATGCTGAATCGGCTAAATGATATGGCTAGTCTGTATGGTATTCATTTTGCACAAGATTGATTGGTCCTACTTTCGTTATTTGCTGGCAGACATCTCGAGACTGTCTATCGTCCCATCCACCTGGGTGGTGTCGTCTTGTCAGCTCGCAATGTTGCCGACAAGGTGTTTACGAGAATGGCGAAAGCACCTAGAGCATTCGCTAACCTCCTCCACTTGTTTCGTTGCAAAAACGTCCACTTGTCGGGACAGAGTTTGCAATGCATGTGTGCGCTCAATTTATTCGAACACTTGTCCCGTTCGTACGGAAGATCTTTGTAGACTGTCGGTATTCGATCACTGTGTTCTCCTCCAGTTAGTCTGTGTCAAATAGGCTGACTCTGTGAGCAACGCTACGGTCTGTCGGCACGTGTTTCGGAAATTCGCAAGTTCGCTACCGATGACAAAGTTGGTGAGGATGCACAATCTTCGCTGATTAAGTCATGTACTTCGTATGTTGGTGGAGGGTCTACCGAACCGCGCAGCGTGGTTGCTGATAATTGGAAGAAAATGCAAGGTGGCGAGGCGATGACATGAGCATGGATTATGAGAGCCTAGACCGCTCCGCCGAACAAATTTTATAGGTGCCATCTACCTGGTTGGAAGTTTGTGACCATCCACATCGCTGGTTGGAAACTCTCTCTGACATGACATTGTGCCACAGTCAGTAGCGAGTCTTTATTCACAATTGCTGTGTCTTCTTTTCCGTGAAATTTGATTGCTTTTGTTCGTTTGTTTTCTTTCTGTTCTTCTTTGCCGCATATTTGTATTTATTTATTATTCTGCCACTCTGTGGACGACCGTCAAGACCAGCGGCAAGCCGAGCGGTTGTACTCACAAGTATGGCTCAAATCTGAAAATCGATTGATTGATTGACAGTTACACTTTTTATTGCCTGATCGCTAAGGTACTTGCTGTCCACGCGATGCATAACAAGACTGAGCGCTTGTTTGCTGAGTTATCCTGAGAAGTTCCGGGTTGATCTGTTTCTCGTATTCACAACCGTTCATTCTGTGTAGCTCGTGTGCCCGAAGTAGAGATTACTTCCTAAAAGCGCATTCATTTTTTTACCTTCGTCCCATTGGCTCATTCCGTTTGCTCCCGTGGACATCGAAACCAGACCGTTTGAACTTTCCGGGACCATACAGTATGAAATTGTGTTGATTTGGTAAGAAGCTTATGAAGGGTAGTTTGTCTTTTTTTCCTCTGTGACTTGACGGTCAATTTAAGTGAGATTAAAAAATGAGGTTTATTACAGCCTTCGTTTTATTAAATAACGCGCGCACTTTGTTTGCCACATTTTTTTGTTTCTGTAACACAATCGGCAATGTCCCCAAGACTCCTACAGGTGAGCAGATTGTCTCACGGGATTCCGATAGTCCTACTGAGCTGTTAGAATGCGGCCTCGTGGTTCGAAGTATCGGTTACCACAGTGTGCAGATTGACCCAGACCTTCCTTTTGACGATAAGCGGGGCATTATCCTATCCAAAGACATACATGGTCGCGTTGCTGACTCCCTTGCGGCGCGCACATATTTGGATGCGTGTCCACTCTATTGCACTGGCTGGGCCAAACGCGGTGCGGTGGGTGTCATCGTCGATACCGCTATGGACGCCCGGGACACTGCACAAACAGTACTGGCCGATTTGGCCTCAGCGGAAGTTCGTGCCGATCCAACGGTTGCCAACAAATCTGGTTTGTCATCAGTGATGCACAAGTTGCACGAACGTGGTATGTATCATGTAATCTTTTTACAATAGCTCACTGTGTTAGTCCGCGTAGAAATCCGGCCGGTTTTTGATACATCCTTATTGACGGTTAAACGAGTTGAATCCTCTAACTAGCACTGTTTTTTATGTCAACCCAGTATGTTAATGACTTTAGAGCTAGTTTCCGAAATTATACCTTCCATCTATATACCCGGAAAGTCCCACCAGTCCTCATACTGCGCGAGAGGTCTCTGCAGTTCTGATTCGTGTTAGCCTCCATATCACCCCCCACTCTGTATTTTGCGCATATTCGATCCTAACTTGCTATCAATGGGAAGTATCTGGAATTATCATTGTCGTGGCAAACCACGTCACTCATTTTCACTTTCGCTTCTGCTTTTAATCGTCATCTCCTCAACTCAAGACAGGTGTTCAACGCTGACTCATTTAATGTCTGTACTTACTGACAAATAGACCAGCAAGCTGCTCCAGCAAACCTTGTCTTAACTCTGGGGCTGGATACCTGTTTTGTCTCCAAACGCGTCTTTACGATCCTAGCGTTGTCATTCACCTGAATTCGTCCTTGGATGTTGCAATGGATCAGCACCTCTTTCTCAGAGTCTCTGGTGGCGATGAAGGTGAATCTTGTGGTCAAGCTGGAGTAGGGGCTGCACTGAGCCCTGGGACGAAACAGAGCTTGCTCGACGGGGTCCCAATAATTGGTCACCTGTATGCTGTCAGACTTTGCAATTCGATCAGAGTCGGTCAACACAGACCAGATGGACATAGTTTATTCGTCATACCTGCATGTATTCCAATACATAGTGGTTCAGATGCTGTCAAGAACACGTCCTATGAAGCCAACTTTGATTGTCTGATGCAAACGAAACATCCAAACATTGTACTTGTCAGTGATGTGAATGTTCAGCTTGGTCGTCTTACTCCTGAAAGGAAGCAGCCATGTGGTATGTTCGGTGTCCGAGGGCGACATATTGCCAGTGGTGATCGATTGTTGCAGTGATGTACATCGCGCGGTCTCTATATATCGAGTCGCGCATTTTGGGACAAAAAGCAGTAATGTGTCAGTTGGCGATTAACCTGTGCCACTCAACCTCGGACGCAACTTGATCAGATTGCCATCAGCAATCGACGCTTCCACTGCATTAAAGATTGTCTTTCATTTTGGAGTAACCATCTTGACTTGGGCCATGCCATTGTCATTGACCGCTTCGTTTTGTCGTTCGCTCAGACAGCATTTGCTCGGAAACATAGAGCATTCCATTGGGAATGAATTGACGAGGATATGTGAAGCGTTTATCCAACAGCACTGACAGTTAGGCTACCCGAGTCTCAACACTGGCCTGATCCAAACGAGCACTGGGCAGGAATCTCAACCGCTGTGCGAGCTTTCTCCGAATAGACGTGTTCAAAAGAAACACCTCGCAAGTAGATTTCTGTTAATTCAGCAAAACTTATTTACAAACGTCTGCTCACCCTCTCCCCCTGACTCTGAATGCATCAAGTACCGTAATGAGCGAAAACGCAAACTTACGAACAGTTTACCTAGGGACCGTAGGGCTTATGTGAACAAGTAAGCCAAAGAGACAGAAATGGCTTTTTTATCAGGGAAAAGTCAGGTTTTGTTCTTCCTGCTTCGTGAATGCATTGGCCATCGACAAGGTGTTAACACGACCATGCATTAAAAAGATGACTTGCAAGTCTGCATCTGATCGCGACGACTTGACCTCTGGGCTGAACGCTCTGAGGAACGGTTCAACTAAGCTGAGCGCGCTCATTTAGATGTGTGATGACGATTGTGCGATTAATTGTGACGTTTCTGACTGTTCTTTATCGGAAACCGAAGTAGCCTTGGAGTTTAAATTGTTAAACCACAACGAGGCTCGTGGTCCGGGCCTTCTTTCTGTACACTATCTACGAGTTAAGTCCCATGCATCGTTGCGACTGGCACAGTTGGAATTTTGTTGTTGGCCCTCTTGCAAAAAGGAAATTGACTCAGCGCGGTCTTCTGAACCACGATCACAGCAGCCGAAGGCGTTGTCAGGCGAGTTCCAGGATAAGAATTCAAACACACACCGCCAGCCAGTCGCTTAATCGTTCACTTTGACCAACTGAACATAACTTCCTTGTGAGCTGCTGTGACTAACTTTGGCAATATATTAATAGCACGTTAAAGGTCAACCGAGGCGTCCAGTGCGGTCAAGCTTGCACACTTTGAGTCAGTGCACTTTACGCAACAACACTTGTTTACATCGGTCGGTCGATGCTCAGTCAAGCTTGCACTAGTGGAAAGTCGAAATAATGTAGGGTCCGCATCCGGCCATTCGAGACCCGCTGCCAACACTCGTGTATGATGCTACCTTTTGGTAACACTGAATCTACAACTGCATTATACCAAGTAAAATAATTTTATTAGACCACCAAACAGCGAAATAGTACTTGTTTCGTTGAGCAATGATTTCTCTCAGCTGCTGGGCTTTTCAAAAGCCTGCTGTCGATTATTTTTATATGGATTACTGTGGAATTTACTCTTCCGATTAGGTGAGCAATTGTGTAAAACGAATTCATCACAAGACTCGTCCACCGAAGTTTACTTGACAGTTTATACCCAAGGAGATTGGAAAAACTGAGTACTGTTTGCAGTCAAATTGACAGATCATTTGCGCTGGCAACTGAAAGCTTGGTTTAAATTTTCGTGGTATCTGTATCGTCTCGTATTATCGCTTTACGGGTGCTCTGTGAATCAAAAGCTATAAACTTTCGCTGTTGCACAGTGATGTTTAACTCATTTCCTTTATTAGCTCCAACAGAACTGACCAAGTCATTAATGTTGATGAACATTTAGGGGTATAGTTAATTTCATGCTGACCATCGTTCACCTCTGGTCGCAAATTTTCAATTTATGTAGACTCCAGCGTTGACCACCGCGTCATTGACCTCACATTAGACACGATCGAATTATCACATCTGAACGCTCAGTTTTAGCGTCTTTTTTCTCTTCAGAACTCACTAGTTTTGGTTTACTCGAATGTGTAAGCTGTCGCTAAGTGCCAACCGTGTTCGGTTTTGGCACAGACGGTTTCACGTTGTCCACTATTGAACTTTTTCAATAGATGTATTCGTTTAATGACAGTGGTGGAATATTTGTGACTCGAAACCCATTGACCTTCACAACACTTCGCTGTAAGTGTGACGGTCTGATATATTGACAATATTTCAATCTGAGTATATTAGTTTAAAATGATAATTTCGAAAATTGGTAACTTGAACTTCTTTGTATCTCGAGCGAAGGGACGAGGTATCATAGATGTGGTAATCATTATCGTTATCATCTAGGACGGCAATAATATTAATATTTCAATCTGGGGTAGGCCTTTCAGTACGAGTGTTTTAAATTTGCTGTAACCCTGAACTTCGTTGACGATGGGCAGACGAGGTCCTTACGGCAAACACTCAATTGAGGGTCGTCTTCGCCATTGTATCGGCTTACAACAGTGTCGAAGACTACGTGAAAAACAAGTTATAACCCCGTTACATTCAAATTCCCCCTTCACAAATGATACACAGAAGTAGTGACCTGGTGCATAAGAACTTTGGCTCGTAACACGAAGGGTTGCTAGTTCGATTCCCCATTCAGTCTATGTTCACCTGGTGTGTTCAAACAAGACGAAACTGGTCGTGGAATGTCGGTTTGTGAGAGGTCATCAATAATCATTATGTACTCAATTTCGAGTCCTTGCTGCCGGAGCCAGGCAAACTGGCAATCCGCATAAACAGGGTGAAAGCCCGTTATGACTCATTATTAATGTTTGGCGAGACGTTACTAGTCTGATAGACGTTTACATTCGAACAGTTTTGGGTTGAATTCGAGAAGCCGGAACTACGGGGCCTGGAAGTGAGTATGATGCATTTCGTAAGAATTTTACAGAATCTCAACTTGATACTGCGGTAGACTACCTCAGCTTTGATCTGACTATGCCATCTTGCTGTATGAGAATCCGACCGTGTGCAATGTTCGAAGTAGGTGTGAGCGTGTCATCCATCAGCTCTTACTTGGATTGCCACCTGTAATCCACAAAAAAGCCTCACCTAGTGTCAGAAACGACCAACCTTACGGGAAATGTATGCAAACATGAGGGTTATGTAGAGCATTGTGGAAATTGTCATCAAGCGTAAGTTTGCTTAATGTGGATAGCTGAGGCAACCTTCAATTTTAATCGTACACGAGGTCAAGAACGGTTTCTTCGTGAAACAATCACGAGTGACTTCAACCAGTATTACCGGCTTCGATTTACCCATCACTAGCGCAACTGTTGAGCCTGAATACTTTGACTGCACAGGGAAACGTGGCCGATTCAACAAAGATTCATTTCAACAATTTCTGGGACGTTTATTGAATATTTTGTGTGCACAACCGGACCAGTCATACATAATACTATGGGACACCAAACCGTGCCGTTCAGAAACGGAGATAATATTTCTAGAGCCCGATTGCATGGATCAAAAATTGCTTCGAATTAGCCAGTACTCTCCTCTACTCAATCCTGCCGAAAGAACTGTGGGTAATGTGAAGGACGACATCAAACAAGACACGAGAGTAAGATATAATGAAATGCGTTAGGGAGATTCTTCTGACAGCTTAACATAACAGAATGGTAGATAACATTCCTGGGAACCACTGCTGTCAAAGCTGTAAAGCTGTTCCTCCCACAACACTGAAGGGAGACGATAAAGTATGCAAGGGCACTTTCTCTGACGTCCTGCTTTCACAAGATTTATGCTTGTTTTTCCCCGTGTACTGTGTATATCTTGAAGAAGTTCGAATGAGTCATGAGACTCTGGTGCCCTCTTATTCGCAAGACATACCATAGCAAAATTCCAACTATGCCAATCGCAGCAGTGTTTAGAACTGACCCCACTCCGTTTCATAGGGAGACTGAGTAGGTGCGTCGAGTCGGTGTGATGCCATATGTGAAAAAGATGGTTCACTTATCACCTATCAATCGCGTCGACTTGACAGGTGGGCTGAACATTTTGAAGAACAGTTCAGCTGGCCTCAACCAGACCATGTGGACGACGGGACCCGAATGGTCAGTTATTGCGTTCCAGACGGCCCTCCGTCGGAAGCAGAAGTGGTCCTAGAGCTCAAGGTTATTGAAGCGTAACAAGGCTCCTGGACCAGACCTCCTCCCTCTTTTCAAGGATGGCGGGAGAGGTTGATATCAGAACTGACTAAACTCCTCCAGACGATTTGGGAGACTGAAGAGGTACCTCGTGATTGGTGCTTATCAACAGTAATTCCCGTTTTCAAAAAGGAGGCCCGAAGTCTATGTGGGAACCACATATTACGTCGACTCATTAAGCCCAGAGCAAGTCATACGTGAAGAACAGGCAGGATTCCGATCCGGTCGAGGGTGCGTTGATCACATTTTACCTTGCGACGGATCTTGGAACATCGGCACTCTTATAGGCAGCCGACGGTCGTGGTCTTTTTGGACCTGAAGGCTGCTTTCGATTCAGTTGCTCGTAACGTTCTCTGGAACTGTCTTCTTCGCAAGGGAGTACCAGGGAAATACGTGAATCTGTTGAGATCACTGTATGCTCACTCTGCAAGCAGGGTGAGGGTTTATGGACAACTGTCTCGAGCGTTCATCACTTCTGCTGGTGATCTCCCTCTTCCTGTTCAATTTTGTCATGAGTGAAATTCTAAAAGGCACGCCTGAGGAATCCGGTGAGCCTGATGTTGAGCCTCTTCCTGGCGCTAGATTGACTGTCACGGTATGCAAATGACCTGGCGTACTAAACAACATTTCTAGTTCTTCCACCTAGTTCTTTAACATTATTATTATTATTTTCATTAACTATGTACTTTCTTAATATCTGATGTCTCTTCTCGAGAAAACGGGAGTTGATGTTCCTCTCATTTTGAGAGTTATACACTCTTCACTGTGGAATTTAAATAAACAGTGGAAACAAACCGGAGCCGTCGGCTTAGACGGACAGTTGGCGGATTTCTTCAAGGAGAGCAAGAACATAATAATTCACCTTCTCGATATTCTACGTTCCGTCTCGTTAGAAGTAAAAACAAATTGTTTGCTACCATGTCCCTACCAGGCTATCGACATCTTTGCCGGAGCTATCGCAGTACTCAGTGGTTTGTGGTTCTCACTTTTAAGGCTTCTTTCGATTCGTTTCATTTTGTTTGATCGTTTGTTTGTGTCTACCAGCTGACTGACTAAGCTCGTTTTCGAATTGACATTCTTATACTCTGTGTGAATCTAGAGCAAGTCTCGCTTGAGTTTATCACCAAAACTAACGTTTATCAAGCAGTGTTGATCTATCCTTCCTACACAATTTCTATGTTAACCAGCTCTGAACTGTTCGTGGGTTATTTAGTTGCTTCCAGGCGGCTTGTCGGCTGATCTGAAATGCGCGAACGAAATGGTGCTTCCTATAGTGACAGCTCTTTTGTGACATACAGTAGGTCTTAGCTAACTACAATACGTCCTATTTGCATTTTCATCTGTAAGTTTCAGTGTTCACCTGAATGAGATCGAAGTAACTGGGTCCGTTTATTTACCTACGTAATGTTGATTTTACCAGTTTTTTAGGACATCGATTCCTTATCAAACGTAATGAATTTTTCTGTCATTCTCTCCTGCCTTTATGTTTCTTCTGTTTAGCCCAAAACTTGTGTATTCTAGACAGTTGGTAAAGATAAGTACTGTCCTATCAATGGTATCGAGTAGACAACTTCCCCGACGTTTTCCTCAAACAAGTGAAACACTTGAGGAAAAAATAGTCTGCAATACTAGTAACGAAGGGTATACTTGTTAACTTGTCCCACAAGAGAACACCACGCAATCTGACCAGTCAGTTCATCTACTAAAGAAGCTTATTACTCAACGGAGTTGATTTGGCTGACCGACACCTGCAAATTATCTCTGCCACCAATAATGGGAATATATTTTCACATACGGTCATTCTCATGCTGCCTCCTAAACGTATGAGATGTTAACCACCTCACATGTCTGAATGCATTGTTCCTTATCGTCGAACATAACAGACATTATCAGTTGTTTGATTTCACGGGTTTCCTGCTGATTTCTGATCGTCGGCCGCAACTCTCTACTCAAAAGCCACGCACAATGACATTGAATCTACCGTGGCTCTTGTATGCGCGTAGAAAAAGTGGTTATACACACTTATGTTTACGTCACGATTCAGATAAATGGGTCCATCTTACAAAATCTTATTACTTAATGGGTGTTTTTTTTTTATTAACACTCATAAGCTGATTCACACTCATATTTTATAATGCTGTCTGTTCTCGAGTCTGGTGTGTGACTCACATAACTTGGACACATTTGCGTCAAGGCTTTGTGTTGGGTTTTGTGAATGTATTTTTTGTTCCATTGACCTGAACCAAGTTTGCTGTTGGGCTCATTGCCAATAAACATTACCGTTGCGCAGTTTACTTTACATTCGGTAGCGAACCCACAATCGGTTTATTTCATTAACAACGTATCGATCGATACGGGCCACAAGATGCAGGAGCGAGTTAGAATCCCGTTTGATTTTCACTCGATGGTCTCCAACTCATTCAGGTTTCGGCAGACCATTTGTCAACAAGACCACCGTCGTTGTCAAATTGAGAGCGCATACTTGGATGGTATGTTGAGACTTTCTGTTCAAAATTAACAGGTAATCGGTTATAATTGCCATGAAAACTGGATTTGTTACGAAATGGCTTAACGATTCTTGAAAACTTTCAAGTTACCTTTCATGCATCGGACTGTACACTTCCACGAGACTATTAACCTTTTGCTGTTGACAAATCATCTGTCCCTGTTGCGCTTTTCTTCGGTTCTATATTGAATACCGCTCAGATCTGATCAAAACTATGAGACACAAGTCATCTTTTCCATTGACTCACTTTGTGAGACGAAGCAAGTTGTTGCAAATTCCTCTGACTGATTGACTTTCATCTGTTGTTTTTGCCACAGGTATTCGTACCGTTTCATTTGCCGATTGGGAGCGCGTCGACGAAGCGGAAAAGTTAGCCGGCAAAGCACTCGGAAAGCCACGCGAGAAGCTCACTTCCGTTGAATCTATGCTACGCATCGCGTTCGCCGAAGCCACACAGCATAGACGGGATTGCAAATAGACTATATTATGCGAATCTTTTTGGTACGGATTTCTCAGGTCGTCACAGAGAAACTCGAAGTACTTCTCATGATAGTATTGTAGAGATTTCTTTTGCCCTTTTTTTAATTTGTATTCCTGTTTGTAGAAATTTGAAAGTTCTCAACCTTCTTTACTTTTAGTCTGTATAAGTAAGGATAAAACAACTTCTCCCGGGAAAATTTCTACTTGATATCCACTGGGGATATGACGATATGATAAATCATTTTCAAGATTACCGTATCGTTGAAATCAGATGATCGGTAACTTACGTGTAGCCGGTCCTGGTTATGAAAGTCTAAACACGATTTTATCTGATTTTTTCTTCGGTACTGTATGACACGTGATAAATAAAATTGATACACAAAACTCGTGTTCTTACATTCAACGATTTGCCACCTCAAAGCCGGAACGGAGTACAGCAGACAGGAACAAAGCCAACTACAACGATCCCATGAATAGACCAGTGAACAACTACAGATTATGGAGGGCAAGCGGCGATTGTGCGAGCAGTCAACTCCTGAATAAATGTTAGCAAGAAGCTCGTTTGTTCCCGGGCTTGAGACCGTATCTCATCCGACGATCAGCAACACAACACGATTGGTGTCATGACTCAGAGTAGAGCAAGCGAGTTGGGCCGGCCCAGACAACCTCGTAGAAAGTGGATGTGTCAACGCATGGTTAAGTTTTGCGGGGCGCGTGATGAAGATCAAACGTTATGAGTAAACAGTGTCGCCAAACAGGAATTTCCGGATTTTTTAAACTATGTAATAAGGAATCTGGTCTTTGTTTGTTGTCAGCTAGTTTTTCGTTCACATCCGCTGCATTTTTGCAATCTGACGAATTAGCGCGATCTGCTGTTTGGCAGCATTCTGTGAAACTTGTGAACAGCTACTGACAGTCTTGAGCTTTAAGCCAAATCTATGTTTGCGAAAACGCTTTTACTCAGTCACAGACCCCATTTTCTTTCAGTCATTCTCCAGAGCAGAAAATCCTGCATGATAAACTTAATGAAATGTAGGAGCGGCGGATCTCCTAAGACTATCTGGCGTTGGTCCCTTTTTTTTACCTCACTTTCAGTTCAGCCAAACCGACGTCAACTGTATTGTTCAGATCAGTTCCGGGTAAAATCAGCATCACACTGGATGCGGACGAATTTTCACATGCAAATATTTGCCCATGTGAATACATACTTTTGGTTAAGATTGTTCAGTCATTTTGAACTCTAGTTATCAACAGCAATTCAGTTACTCACACCGTGACTGACGGACAATGAGAATGGTCGTAACCGTATTGGAGTATGGATTATCTGACATCGAAAAGAGTACGGTTGAAAGCGTAGTTGCATTCTGACAACAAGGGAACTTTTATTCAGTGAATATAAAATTACAGGGGATTGAGTAAGAAAAAGCAGGATGGTTGAGTCGGTTGACAAACTGGGGGTGTTTGTGTGAAACGGGAACTCAATTACACAGAGCAGACAAACGAATACGAAATATCCAACTAATCCCTTTAAGAATTTCGAAGTCGTACTATACAGGACTAAACATGTCTAACTTTCAGGACTATGTTGACTGTCATTCCCCGATGGAACACATGACCGAGACGTCTACTTTATTCAGGCCTATCGCATAGTCCCTCCGTCTGTCACAACGAGACTGGACCTTGACGCGGTGTGACGGCTTGCGCATCTCGATGACCTATTGGGCTAAACTGGACGGTGTGACGATCCTGGTCCTCCAGGTTGGGAGTTGCAAGAGGTTTGGCATCTTTTTCCGGAAAATATAGGAGTTTTTACCAAATGGCACCCGCCCACTGCCTTCCAGTACAGGCTTTTGAGCCAAATGACTGGTTGAGAACCCTAATCGTTCTTCTGTCCAGGTATGGGCGTCCTGGCAGTATCTCAGCCCACACAACCACGAATACTCACAATACTGCATCGGCCGTCTCGCAGTATAAACCGGGTCGCCCTATCTGCTGCATACAGCAGGGTGGATAGGCGAAAACATGCTACTGCTGACCCCTCCCCCACTGTCCTATCAAATTTAGCTCTCAGGCCCCTCCCGATCCCCATTTCTGGTGATTACTCTGCAGGTCCCACAATAGATATAGCTAATCATAGTAACACTGTGCCGGTAAGTCCCATCTCTTACCATTCAGCCTCAGACCTCCCTCGTCCCTTGCTTAGACCTAGAATGCGAATTAATATAGGTGCCTTCAACGTTCGCACGTTAAAACGGATAGGTCAACAGGCCGCTCTCGCACGAACGTTAGACTCGTTGAATGTCGATGTCTGCTGTATCTCGGAGACTAGAATCCAGGACAGTAGTCAACGTATGGAACTAACAGCACCCGCATTGTCTACCCGATACTGGTTATACACTTCGGGTGACTCCACAGCCGCCGTTACAGGTCAGGCTGGGGTAGGTATAGTTCTCAGCACGACGGTAGCGACCTTATTTGTTTATTGGCTAACTATGTTAGAGTTACGATTGCCATTTGTACTCTTTTTGTTTCCAACTTTTGTATGTGCTTAAACATTTGTTTGAACGAGTATGGATACCGACAAGTACCCCGCGCACTCGAACGTACGACTCACGCTGCTTGCCGGCGTCGTCTTCGCGTGTTGACACTGTGTTCCTCGTTTACTCGTTGCGGTATTCTTAACCGGCCGTCTTCGATCCATTTGACTCTACAAATTGATGGGCCCGTTCAAGTCGTATATTACAGTGTACATTCGAGTTCAGTAAACCGTTTTTCTCGTCATCACGTTTCGAGTGCGTATGGTGTACAAATATATATACGTATATGTTGAAAACAGAGTTTAGCAACCGGCGTATAACAAGTGATTCGGACAAGTTTTGCAGCTTATACCACGCCTTCCCCGAGATATGCTGAACCTGGTTAGCGATATCTTACTAGGCTCAGCAACCGATCGTTATGAGTCGGCTAAGCGAACAATTCTTAAAGAAACAGCCGTCCGATAAAATGCGTCTGGAACAACTGTTCCAACGGTTACAGTTGGAATGACAAGAAGCCATCGGTTCTTCTTCGAGAATATGCGGCATGCAGTAGGTAAAACTCAGTTGCCAGAGTCCGTTGGGTGACCTAATGGACTCGGCCGATGCAATACACGAACGTTTTCGAGGTAGTTACCCATAACAGTCTTGCGGATAGTTTGTTGGCCACGAAGGACGCCGAAATAGCAGTCCTGCGCAAGGCACTTGAATGTCGTGAACGCAACCCTTTAGAACCAAACGCCGAGATAGCTCAGTTGCGACGTGAACTGGCGGATCTTCGTGCCAGCATTCAGCGTACTAGGTCACCATCTAAAATTCCTCCGACGCGTGCCCGATCACCGCCCAGACTAAAGACTAGCGATCTCTGTTGGTACCATGAGACGTACGGTGATCACGCTAAACGATGCCGATCACCATGTAGCCGTCGTGGTAAACGTTTAAACTAGCAGGCCGGCGTGTTTTAGCGACGACAGCCACAGGCCAGTCAAACAAAAGTCGCCTTTTCTTTCTGAAGGATTTACCTCCAAGATGAACTTCTTAGTCAATACAGGAGCGGAGGTTAGTGTCATTCCGCATTCGACAACGGATTCGCGATCAGAATCTGGCACTACGCTCCGAGCTGCAAACGGTACGCCCATTAGAACTTTCGGCCGTCGACTGTTGAGTTCTAAACCTGGTCTTCGACGTGATTTTCGCTGGGTTTTCGTGGTAGCTGATATTCCTTTCCTTATTGGGATCGATTTCCTCCGGACATTTCGATTTGCTGGTCGATGCACGTCGATCACGCCTGATTGATACCTCGACAAAACTCAATGTTCGGGGTAAGCCGTCGCATACGGCTGTGATCAGTCCAATGCTAGCCAATCCCGTAGTTTGCGAGCCTTTCGATAAACTTTTATCCGAATTCCCTCAACTGGTCCGCCCCGCTAACGAACTACCGGCCGTGACGACCGACGTCGCGCATCACATTGTCACACGAGGGCCGCCAGTTCGAAGTCGTCCACGCCGTTTAGCTCCAGATAAGCTCAAAACAGCCCGAGCCGAATTTGAGCATATGCTTCAGCTCGGCATTATCCGTCCGTCTAATAGTCCATGGGCTTCGCCGTTGCACATGGTACCTAAAAAGACTGATAACGACTGGCGCCCATGTGGCGACTACCGAGCATTAAACAACACAACCACTCCCGATAGGTATCCAATTCCTCACATTCAGGACTTGACGGCAAACCTATCAGGAATGCGAATATTCACAAAAATTGACCTAGTGCGAGCTTATAACCAGATTCCTGTAGCCCCCGAAGACAGCTGTCATAACACCGTTCGGACTTTTCGAAATTTTACGCATGCCGTTTGGTCTGAGCAACGCTGCTCAGACTTTCCAACGTTTTATTCACGACGTGTGTCGTGGACTGGATGGTGTTTATCCGTACTTGGATGATATCTTAGTCGCTAGCTCATCGCAGGAAGAACATTGCACGCACTTGCGTTTATTGTTCGCCCGTTTGTCACACTATGGTGTGACCATAAATTTAACGAAGTGCTTGTTTGGGATGCCCCGCCTAACTTTCCTATGTCACAGTATATCCATGAATGGAATTGAATCTCTTCCCGACAAAGTGCAGATAATAGTGGACAGACTATCCGGAACCCACATCGTTCAAACAGCTTCGCCGTTTCGATGGCTTAGTAAATTTTTATCGCCGTTTCATTCCTAATTGTGCATATAATGCAACCACTCACCGACCTGCTCAGAGGTAAGGTACGTTTATTTTTTACTTACAACTGCCGCACAAAGGGCTTTCGTTAATTTAAAAACAGCTATCGCCAATATAGCATCGCTGTCACATCATCATCCGTCCGCTCCTTTAGCGCTAACTGTGGATGCATCAGACGTGGCTGTAGGAGCGGTCCTGCAACAGCAACTCGGTGACGACTGGTGCCCACTAGCCTTTTTCTCTAAACGTTTACAACCAACTGAGTCGCAGTATGGTGGTTTTAGAAAGGAACTGTTAACAGTATATTTTGGAAAGGAGTTGTTAACGGTATATTTCATTTTTGGCATGTCCTTAGAGGCAGAGGCTTTATCGTCTTCACAGACCATAAGCCACTAACATATGCCTTGCGCTCGACAACCGACAGGTACTCCCCCAGAGAGACCCGACACCTAGATTATATCGCTCCTCTCGAGACGATCGGGCAACCTGATCATTACTCACAAGCGAAAGTGGTTGAGCGTTCACATATGATAATTCGGTCGTGCCTAATGTGAGGTCAATGGCGCAGTGGTAAACACGGTTGCCTCATGAAAGCATGGCCGGAGTTCTAGTCCCGGCAGTGGCAAGGATATGCACTACTGACGAGCTCTAATGAGAGCGAAACTCGAGTCTAGTGCTTCTTTTCGAAAGGGGCCGACTGGAAAGTCTATGGGAATGCGACAGCTGCGATCAATTGTGGGTGATGTTCAACTTGAAATGTATTCCTCGTTTACTCGTTGAGTTTTTCTTAACCGGCCGTCTTCGGTTAATTTGATTCTATACGACGACCATAGCCGCATTGTTAGATTGAGTTCCTGATAACAATAGACTTTGTGCTGTCTGTTTGGCTGGCTCATTGAGACAGCTTAAACACAAATCTTTCGAAGTCCCCTCAGTTGTGGTCCTATTCACCTCTGTGCTTCGCAGCTCTGACTAGGTGACGCATCATGCGTCGGCTTCAGGAAGCGCCTTTTACTCCGCGATCGTTGACCGATCTGTGGTCGACACCATGGTTCATAGATATGGTCATTCTGCGCCTGTGATACGACTATAGACACGCTTTTGTGACGACGCGCGTGGCTGTAGGGGGCACAAAGATTTCGGTACAATCACATCACACTTAGTCCTCGATGATGGCGAGCGACTGTTGCAGCTGTACACCCACGCTTAAGTGATTTTGCTGCCAGCATTAGTCTGTACGGACAGGCGCTGGCCACGTCATTGTTATTACTTGCGCCCGCCCGCCTTCTCCGAATCAGGCCTGGTCTCAGATAGACCACATAGCCGTTAGTTATAGGTGGCGGGGTTCCATTCAAGACTGTCGTTCTTATTGGAGCACATGCTTGGATTCAGATCATGCGTTGGTACGTTGCCGTTTTGTTCTTACTTTTTCTGGGCAACGGCTGGTTGTTGAGAAACTGGCTATACCGTCGGTAAAGCATAAGTACCAAACCAGCTTAGAAAACAGACTTATCAGTTCTCACCTCGAAGATCGCTCATAGCTACTGGACCGATATCCCACAGGCAACTTATGAAACCGATACTGTAGCGTGCGACACGGTGGTTCGTGGGTTACGCAAACATTACATTGTAGTGACATGCCTTGAGTTGTTAAATATCGAACGGGACATTCCACCAGGCAGTTCATGTAACAAACTTCCGAGGTATATCCCCAGGGAGCTGTATCTCGTTCTAATTAGGTCAATATGAAATCAAGGCTGATCACAATGACGTGTTGCGTTTAGGTTTTCAGTATCATTGTCACTGAGGTTATGGCCAGTACACATCAACAATCTGCGTCCATCCAAGCCAGCAGAGAAGTTCTGTATGCGAAACCAGTTATTTCAGATTTTTAGCCATTTCACCTCTTCTAACTTTTCCAGTACCTCACACTATGCATTAGTAAGTTCTATTCGTTTTGTATTCCCGTTCGATTTTGCTGATCAACTTCAGGTTGTTCGTGTTCATAGTCAGTTACATCATACTGATTTGATGAGATTTGTCCGATACAGGTTCGTTGTTCAAGGCTGGAGCACAGCGGATAATAAATGTGCAGTGTTTTACTCATCATGTAGTAACAAATCGTGCTTCTTTTCGAAGTGTGGAAATTGAGTGACTTAAGGGTATTTATCCCTCGAATTTTCCACAATGGTTCACGGTCCCAGTACAAAATGTCATCCGTGTTCGATAACAGTTATGAATATGACCAACTCTTCTGAAGAATGAGACAAGTTACGAGCTCAGTCAGCTGATGTTTTGCAACAGACCCCATCGATTTGTCGCCTGTTGTTAAAACTTTCGCGTACTATATGTTGTAAAACAGCAAGCTAATCTGTTTCCTTCATGACTTCGCCGAATGAACATTCCACTTGTTTTTACCTTTTTATCGATAATTTTGGTTATTAACGTCCCTCAAGGTGAGCCATGTCGCCTCCTAAGAAAACGATGTCTCAGCGGAAGGGAAAGTGTTGAGGATTTGAACAGAAGAATGTACTTCGGACTTCCAAACCAGATATTATGGTCTTTTCTAAGTGACATTTAACCTGCTACAAGTAAACTGATCTGATTGCATCCTGTTGAACTATTGATTATTGTACTTATACGTTGTTTTATGTTGAGTTATATCAAACACTATTTGACCGTTTGTTCTCGGCTTACTGTTCACATAATATGTGTGGATTTGAACGGGGAGACAATAACACTGTGCTTATTAAACTAGACAAGCGGGTAAGTTGAAAAATGTTACAACCATTGCGATGAATTCATGTTGCACGCCTTCTGTTCACTGACATCACATTCGGCTCCTGATTAGAAAATGGTTGCCCACTACTGGTTTACTTTGTTAATAGCGACTCTTACTGTGATTATCAGTCGTAAATTCACAGCTCAAGATTAGTTTCCTTCAACACAACAGGATCGGGATTTCAACATAAAGATCTTTTGTGACCACATAATCGAGTGAATTACGTTTGCCTGGCTGTATCAACTGCTCGGATAAAGACAGTTTACTTTGCTACTAGTTCGTGTTACAACCAATCGAACAAGAGGGTCAGAAAAGACAAATGCGTCCGTACACCATCGTGCACGCGTACATAATGTGATTTGCGGAACTTACTTAATTTTGGTTCTTAAAAATTTTTGCACACTACAGATTCAATTGTACACCACTGAATGAAGTGGTTGATAGCTCGAAATAACTCATTTCTCCGTGATACCAATGTTCCCTATGAATGCTGTCTACATGGCTTGACAACCAGTAAATAGAAACAAATGTGGGATGATTGGCCAGGGGAGGTGGAGGATTTGCACGAATTGTTTTTCGGCACACAGGCAGGGTTTGTGGAGTCTGATACCAATAGATTCAGTCGTTCCACTTGACACTGACAAACGCATGTCTCGACAGCCACGTGTAATACTCTCCCCCTCCCCCATTAGACTGTGATCCGTACGACTTCTGGGATTTTTTTAAATTTGTGCTGCTTGCGCTTTCTAGTTTGTGCATCGCTTAACGTTATGAAGATGACCATGCTTCTGAAAATGTTCTGCAACTGCTCTTAACATCTACATTGATCTACGTGTTCCATTTGGTTTGAGACACACGTCAGAAGTACCAGACAAATCGATCTCTGTCATTAATTCTGTTGGCCGTACGATCGGATTACGTTAAGCATGCAAATCTGAAGTGATAACAACTAAGAGACCGGTTGTATGTTCCAGACAAAGTTTTACTCGAAGTTATGTGAGCACAATCTATCTTTAAACTGATCTTTCACTTATTACGTCAGCAAGCCTCCTGGAGATCCTATCATTGTACTCTTGTTTGGAGACTAACACATTTCTGAGACTGATTACCCATCCTAATGATCATGACTTCTCAATAGGGATAGTGGCAGTGATCCCGTGTCCAGTGTTCGAAAAATGTGTCAATTCTGGCAGCAGAGTGCTGACCAAAAAAGACACTTTTGACTTTGGATACAACTTATCTCTCTCCTGTGTGTTTTGGTTCCGACAGTTATCCAATTGAACCCAGTTTTTTGTACTCTTCTTTTACCTATTATTATAAAATTGAAAATGTGATCATTATCTATAGCGCAAGCGACTTAGGAAAAATGTTAAAGATTCTGTTTTGTTGATGTGCCTGAAGCGTGTAGTCGTCCGGTCAAAGTTAATATAAATTATGTACAGTTTGGCGAGTGTCTTCCAGTTTTTGCAATTGAACGTAATTGGAGTTCGGAGTTATGTACAACCAGGGGCCGCGTGAACTTCTGCCTGGATTATCACAGACTAACCGTGCAATCATTTGATTACTTCATTCAGAACTTCTTTTCTTTTAGAGAATAGTCAAGTGCGCATGATTCATCGTTATTATCACCAGGTGAAGTTTGGTAAAGTCTCATCTATTCTTGTGCTGGTTGATGGTTCGGACAGTCGGGCTGTGCTGATGACTGAAGATTGTTGGTAGACTGTAGATTGTGGGACTATAGCAGATGCATTCCACGGCATTCCTGTTGGAAATACTGAACTGATTCGGACACATGGTGCTGGTGTGATCGTGTGCTGCTGATAAGGATGTTCTGTGATAAAAGTCGGGGATCCAACCAATGGTCCTGGAAGATTCTGGTGAATAGGCTGCAGTGTGTTTGGTAAGTATGGCGATTCGCTTGAGCCTGATTGTATGGATTGTCTAGGTACATTTCTACTAAGGGCATCCATGTATAAAGTGTAATATGCCTTATAATTTTCATAGAACCATTGAAATCCCACAGAATTTGATACCATCGGTGCTGGCATTCGGGTAATCGACTGTGAAGGCTCAGTATGCTGCAGTGGTTGGGGAATTGTAAACGCGGATACCGACTGCGCGGTCGAACGCAGAATAGATGGAATTTCTCTTCTATCCTCAGAATATGTTCCAGACGGATGCATTGTTTCCGTCAATGGAATGATTGATTTTCCCAACGTATTTGGATGGACATACATCGTACTATCATGATGCTCTTTTTGTATCCTATACGGTAGTTGATTCTTCTCGGCAATGGTGATCGGTTTAGTTGATGGCATCACGAAGATTGCGGATGCTTCTGCTTTATGAACCTCTCTTGAATAAGTGTTTAAGCTGTACGGTTTGTTCTCGAGTTCATCCGGATATGATTCTGTTTTTTGTAAATATGGGGAGAAAGGTAGATATGATCACAAACACATCTTATTTACCCTGAACTATAGTACTACTCACTGCGACCGTTAATAAACATAACATTAGATATTCTCGTTTCAACAAGTATTGTCCGCTACGCAAGTGTACTAATAACAACGTAATATAGAGTAACAGATAAGAATATTTAATATTAATATAAGATTGTACAGTGTATCTTAATCAGTTTATCTTGTGAACGTAAGTTTGATTGTTTGGTTTTTTCATACTACCGATTGGACATTTGAATGACATTGCTATAATATCCGTCTTCACGTGATACTATATATAGAAAAACGTTTATAGCATCGATATTATACATGTAATCAATCCGATGAAACAAGAACTCACTTTGATGCGTACGCAGGTGTGTCTTCATGGAACTTTCTTGAGCGTAACTTTTGCTACAAATAGAACAACTGAATGGCTTTTGACCTGAAACAGATTTCAAAAGAGAAGAAAAAGTGTCATCAAGCATTGTCTTGTCGTAACTAACCAACTTTTTTTTTACTGGTTTAGTTAGATTATGTCTATCAGTAAACCAGTGGTATGCTGTCTACCACCTGGACAATATGTACTTATGACCAAAAGTTTAAACATCCTTTCATGATCGAGTTATTAAAGCTTGTCTATCGATCTTCCACACACTAACCTTTTGGGATGTCCTAGTGATTGTTATATCTTGTAGCTTGCACTATACTGTCTAAGAGAACGGTTCGTGTTCAGGTGTTCAGAAGTTGCTATACTTGCTGAGATTCTGCTGGAATTTTCAACGATGTGTACATGTCTCATTCAGCAATATCATTTGTGAACCTATTGTTTCCAGTTCTATACTTTCCGCTTTAGTGTAGCGTATGCTTACCAAAAAAATTGTCGTTGTAATTTGCTTCGAAACCTTGTTTGGACAGTCGGAGTCTAGTTTAGCACAACATGTGATCAAAACTCTCTCCTCCCATGTATCATGGAGTATTGGTATACGAAAGATCAAAGCAATGCGCAGCTGCATCTCGCACTACCGGCAAAAGTATTCCTCATCGGAACATGGGAAGCAGTTTTGTTACCGCAGTGGACCACTTTTTCCATGCAGGCAGTCTTTTTGGTTACAGTATTGTTCTCAATTGTGTACTTCATGCAGTAATCCTTCTTCGTAGTGAAAACTCCGGTACAACGGAAACAATTTCGGTTTCTATATTGCTCCCCGGTGAAAATTACGGTCACTATGTTTTGTTCCTTTTGTAACCACAGAGACCGTTTACTGAATTTCGGATTATTCGTGCAATATTCTTGGGCAGAGTACATCCCAAGATGAAGCGCTAACAGGACGGTGAGATGTCCTCATTTCTCAGTCGTTCGCATTCATGCGTCCATTTCTCACTTTGGTTGACACACGGTTTTACTTTACAAACTGCTGACTTTCAACAGTAAGCTGTGGAGAATCCAAACAGTCAGAAAATACTGACCAACCGCGTTTTTTCGGACTTAATGTCACCTTAAACCTACAGATAAACAAATTCTTCAGAATAGGAAAAAATGACACGGAACGTCAGTCTACTGATTCTTTAAGACTATGTGAAGGAAATACTACAGATTAAAGCGTCGGCACACCGAGCGTGATTGCCAAGCCAGTCGCAAAATGTCACGTTCCGACTCCTGGTAGCATTCAGCCTACTTGAATGTAGTTTCACTGGTCACTGTTGGATGTTTCATACTATGTGAATAATGCAGCTTACGCACGGTGATGAAGCAGAACTGATCAATCGAAAAGGGCGATTTTTGAGATATCTCAGATACTTACAGTATCATTCCAAGTTCAGGGTTCGTGCTTTAGGATTCTCGTAGTTCAACAGTAAAATCCATCCACATGTTCTGTGACCCTGAGTTTTAAGTAGAAAACGTATTAGTTGCATGCTGCTTCACGCATCTCATCTCTACTGCTATGATATGCGGAATTATGGATGAGTGACTAACCTGGTCGTGGTATGGTGGGCCCCGCTTAAAATCTTCACACATGAAACACACACACAGTCGAAAAAGAGTTAGTTCTGAATTAACAGAACACTACACTCAAGACTTCTACAGCGAGTCCATGCAACAGTTGTTCGCCCTCGAATGTCAGTTATTTTTAAAGGAAGAAACAGTGCGTTAATCAGGACGTAGAGTTTCAGACAGATCTTCAGCCAAGTGAAAGTTCGATTCGTGTTTGTATGGATCAGCAGTATCTTCACACGGAACTCGTTTTATAGCAACGACGCTTAAGATCACTTCTTACCGCCGTAACGGCTACAGAAACCAACTTGCTGGCCTTAATCGAGCGAAACACGTTACCATCGTACAAGCCCACCAAATTCCTGTTTTTGAATTACTGGATTTGCTTGCCTCAAAGTCATTCGCTTCGATCCACAAGCGGTCACAATCGCACGCACATTTGTCTTTCACTAGTTTGGTGAGGAGTCAGCGGAGGGATTATGCAGAAGTAAGGGATATAACGGGGGCCTGTTATCCCACAACGGTCGACCTTTGGTCTTATTACCTGTTACGTTGGTGGCATACGACTGCTTATGTATTATACTGGTAATATGTTACTGCTGTGTTATTTATGGGATCAGTGGTTGAGTGTAAAAGCTCAGTCGGACAAATTATGTTGTTGTGTGGTACGCTCGAGAGTCATTCCAGTTGGTAGCAACGGTCACGTTCCCGAGCGTTGCGCCATATTCTGTTGGACGTTCTCTCTATGTGTGTTCAGTAGGTTGGCCATTAACCGTCTGGTCAGCTTCAGTACGTACACAAGTAAACGGGCGATTGAGTGACAGATCGTCTAAACGATAAAGTTAGTAACTCAAGCCGGTATTGGTATTATTGTGATTATCTGAATCTAGTATAGCCTACGGGACATGTCTCAGTCTATCGTAGTAATCCAAAACCTAGATCCAAATAATCAGAAAGTGTTCTCATTCCACTTCGCTGTTTATGAAGATAACTCTGCAAGAGACAATTGTCTGTCTATGCGATTATGTCGAACATAACTGTAGATATGGGAACAGTTCTTAGGATGAATTGACGGAAACTCTGACGCTTTACACACGCTATGTTCATTTTTTGTTAACCAACGAGATCTGCTGACAGAGTTGGGTTGACTATAGACTTGTACTCGAGTCCCCTCTCAGCTGAGGTTTTTTTAGACTAACTAGAGTCTAACCAAGTTGGATATAGTGAGTGAACAAACTACGTTTTACAAACGCTATATTGATTACGTTTTCTGTGTTGGCAATGAGGATTACAACATGAAAAGTGTCATACCAGTTTTTGACTCTGCCAATAACAGAATTAACTTCACCAATGGGTCAGACAGCAACCGCCAAATACATTTTCAGGGCGTCGGCGTGTTAAGAAGAAGGGGTGATTCAAGTCAATGAACAGTATACAAGAACTAATCTCGAATCGGTCAGTACATTCATTCTGACGATTTGATCCCAATGAATCAAAGGCCCCAAGGTTTTGTGCCACTGACACTGTACAAGCTGAGCGAGACTTTTTACGAGAACTGTTCAGGCAAAATGGCTACCCAGTGCATTTTACTCCGATGACAAAGCATAGGGTACATGTAAAACCTTAGTCACTTTTGTGAATAAGGTTTGTGTATTGCTAATCCCCCTTCCAATGGAGATCTTATGACTGAAATTATCACAGAAAAGAGCAAAAAGCAAGTCGAGGCAAATTGCCATGCAACCCAATTTAACGCGAACTTCCGTTCAACCGCTGTTATCATGTGACGACTCACACGAACTACTGTGCTGTACAATCATCTGTTATATGACCTCCTTTATTTGCTGGTGTGGAACATCATACACTGGTCCTACGAGAGTGCGTAAACATCGTTCTGCATGGTTGAACACTGGTATGAATGAAGCGGCTTCAGGCGCGAGTGTGACTCATTGGATCCGTCAGTAAGAAGTAGGCCTTTCAGGTTGTAAACGCCAAGAAGTCGATCCAAAATGGTAAGATTCCAAGTGATGACCGTTACCGAGGTCATCAGTGTCCGATTGCGTAACCTTGTCTTCAACACTGAGAAGTTCATGCGGACACAACTTTCCCTGACCCACAGCCGATTAATTTGGAACCCAGACTACGTGACTGTTAGTAGGTGCGCAGTTCGCGACCTCTGTTGTCCCTGGTTGATGTTTTCATATATATATTATTGTAAGTAGCCGGATGATCAAACACAACAAAACATGTCTCATTGGCCAGTTTGTTGTTCTCGTAACGTAAGGGTTATCGTGAACATCACAGTAAGGTGCTTCCATCCGATGGTCATCTTCACAAGTGCACGTTTACGTGCGTTTCTCCTGTAAACGTTTGTCACCGTGGTTGACTAACTGTTTACGAAATATAGCGCCACTCAGTAGGTTTAACCGTGTATCATACGATCAGCTCCTTCTTCGATAGCGTATATACAGAACGCGATTAGATAGTATTTGACAAACCGTTGACTAGGAATTGAATGAAACTCACTTTGGTGAATTTCAGCTCACCTGATCAAGCGTGAAGCGATAAAAGATAATTGCGTCTCGCATAACATCCGATTCAGCACAGTTTGGGAGTCGCTTGACTATTAAAGCAGACAAAGTAGAATGATTTGTCAAAGGCATTAACATACCTATTGTTGGCCCACTGAGGAGCGTTTCCTGTTTACCATGAAGTCAGTGAGGCTGCATATGTTCACCTTAGCGTAGGCTGAACAGCTTGGTTGTTACAGTCAATTCAATACTAATCCTGACCGACTAAATAGTTCACCAAGCCTAAGAAGGTAGCATGCTTTATCAGCCTTTCACCGATCATCGGTCGACACAGGTGAAAGGAAGACGTACGCACCCTAACTTCTGTGAAGTAGAGTTCTTAGATGTGCGTTACGTGCGGCACATTACACAGGTAACTTCAAATGGATTGTGTTCCAAATGATTTGACGCTCGCCTCTCAGCCAATCAGGAAACCGCGTCAACGACACCAAATTCAGAGGTTATTATTGCACGTATTTCAGACTACTTAAAAATCAAAAGTAGCACGTGGCATGCCTTCGAAATTATACATTCGCGGTTCACTCTCACTGAGTGCGCCACAACCGCGAACCGGATTGTGTCATCGGCTGATGGTGCTAATGGCCGGGCCCGATTTTATCTTTGCAGTCACGCAGGCGCAGTCTGTTAAGTGAACTCAACCAGGTAGACATGTTAGAAATGTTCTCTCAGCTCAGCCTGCTTGTGTGATGCAATCTTTCTGTTTAGTAGACAGATGTAACGCTAATCGGACGTCTCAGTTTGAAATCATTTTTTCGCTTGCTGACAGGGGGTAATATGGGCAAAATACCTAATCAAATGTTATACATGCATACGAAGAATTCCAGTTAGATATCTACTGATGATTTACAATGGCTTTAAACTTGGTTGTATTAACAGTTATCCAATTTCATCTGAACCACTATAGTTAACAAAGTCTAGTTTAGCCGATTATCCTGAGTTCCACTCCCTACAAGGGTCTATCTAGTTGCAGCACCACAGTTGATGTTACCCATAAGTTGGTCAGTGGATGGATTGATTTTGCAAACGTGGTAAGCCACTTGACACGTAACTTCCTACCTGTATGAGTAACTTCATGAGATTTCAAGTTTCGCTCTGTGGCGAAACCGCGATCACAAATTGCACATCGAAACGGCCAACCCCCAGTATGTGTATATTCATGCTTCCGCAAATCTCCGGGAGTGACGAACGCCTTCGGACATTGTGTACACTGGTGCCGACGTGTCTGTAGGTTGATATGTGAGGAGATGAGGAAGGAAATTGGTCATACATAAAACCGGCGACGTTAGTTAAGCTATAAAACTGAGTAGATGTTGTGCATACCCAGAACTTACATTAGTGTGAGTGTATTTGTGAAAGATTAGATTAGAGCCAGCCGCAAATCTTCGTCCGCAAATTCGACATACGTATGGTCTCTGACCTGTATGCGTTCGTTCGTGTGTGTTAACGCCACTTCGTGTGGAAAATCCTTTCGAACAATAGCGGCATTCAAAAGGTCGTTCGCCTGTAAAAAGAAGATAAACAGACAGAACAATATGGTTGTAACTTGGTGTTGATAATACAATAGACAATCAAGTGACCTCCTTGACTGTGTTAAAAGACAGTCCGTTAAGTAGTCTGATCCGTTCAGATAACGATATTATTGGTTTTAAAAAAATATACTGGGGACAGTCTGTTGTGGACGAAGACTCCAGTCGCTTGTCACATCTCAAAAGAAATGCTTATCCTAGAATAGCATGGCTGCTTAAAGAGTGGGCGCCCTGATCACCAATAGGGGTTAATCAAACCGATATCGCTGTAAGGACATGAAAGTAGTGATAAAATCTAGGTGGTTACGTCATGAGAACATGGCCGGAGTTCTAATCCCGGTCATAACAAGGATATGCGTTACTGATGAGTTTTAAGGAGTGCGAAATTTGCATCTAGTGCTTCTTTTCGAAAGAGGCTGGCTGGAAAGTCTATCTGAATGCAAAGGCTGCGATCAAATGTGAGTGATGTTCAACTTGAAATTAACCAAATCCCTAACTACTCATCAGACCTGTGTGTTCCTTAATAATGATTGTAGGGCTTTTGTATAAACATCTGTAATTATTCGGATCTACAGCAGAATTAAAGATGAACAGGGTTTCAACTGTTATATATGAACTTTTACCGTAGCCTCCAGAAAACACTGGGAGATTATTGTAGCTTAAGATGATTTTGAAATATCGTAACTCGATTTTTACAACGTGTTTCGGAATAGTAACAACCCAAGAAATATGGAAAATTTTATATGCATTTTAATGCTTACAATCTTATGGACCGGAATTCCTGAGACGATGTCTTTGACTTATCTTGACTGTCTCAGCAAAGTCAAGGAAAGATTTTTCTCTCCTTGATATTCGTTACGTTTATACAGAATATTACAAAGGCTTCTTATAAATTCGGTGTCATGTACCATTCTTCTAAGTTCATAGTACTGTTCTCCCATGGTTGCTGCAAATTCATATCACTATAATTAGAAGCGCCACGACTATTAAAAAGTACACTCATGTTTTGTAATACGTTAACCAACCTATCAGTTTTCAAGTCTCCGACGGAATACTAGCGGTTTAGTTTGCTCGTATTGTGGGGCATTTTACATCCATGCAACCGTCATTCCAAGCGCATAACTAAAGCAGAAACTGTGCTGCACCATAAACAAATGGAACAATATTAAAGTAATCTTTCGACACATCTCAAACTAACATCTAATCCAACAGAAGTGGGAATCGGGCATGTGAAAATGAAAAGATGGCAAAATTTAAAAAAGTTGATGAACGAGAAAGAAGTATCCACTTTTCCGATTTCAGAAGGTAAGTTTTACAACCAAACTAAGTAGGGAAGTGTAGGTAGCCGTTGGAAACAGCAGCACAGTTTCTGCTTTAGTTATGCGCTTGGAATGACGGTTGCATGGATGTAAAATGCCCCACAATACGAGCAAACTAAACCGCTAGTATTCCGTCGGAGACTTGAAAACTGATAGGTTGGTTAACGTATTACAAAACATGAGTGTACTTTTTAATA
>LOND01001643.1:56798-68009 GCA_014220965.1 Paragonimus kellicotti | reverse complement strand
TTGGTGTATCTAGAAAAACGTTAAACTTTGTATAAACAAATTCACAACCTCCTTCTTCGGATAAGCGGGATTTAACAACCGCTAGATTTCGGAGACTCTTATAGAAAGTCGTTTGAGTTCACCAGAGGAATAGGGCATACCGTTGGTAGAGTTGTGGTCCGCAAAACGACCCAGATAATCAAAAAAGGACCGCTTCGATCGCACGCGAGTACGGGACATCCAAAGTACGTCTGTGAAAAATACAAACGTTGGAAAGTAAACAATTCAATCATTCGGCTGGTTTTAATTCGCCTGGAGGAGCTAACTGCATAAAGTGTAAATCATTCACTGACGGGTGTCAATAGCTTCGGCAATATGTGTATCAATGGGTCATATGCAAGTTGCACTGGTCCCATGAGTGGCACATTATGTTGCTGCCGAATAAAAACTGGATTGATTGGGATGGATCGAGTGAGCATAACTCGATTTGTGCAGTCTATGGCGTTACGATAGGCTTTGAAAATAGACAGGGTTACTGCTTCGAGGTTACAGATATGGCCAACTTGTATTCCTGCAAGACAGGCAGCCCTCCGGAATGTTTTGCATTGCTGCTTGCCGTTCATAAACCAAAACGCTATAGAAGGAGTTATTACGTTTATTGCCGACTGAATGGCAAGTCAGAATTAATTCCACATGTGAAAGCCTTGGCACAACCTTCAACTTATGGAAGTTGGTGGTCGCATGAACATCAAGTCGCCGTGATTTTGTAGCCCGCATGACTCACGACTAAACTATTGATAACTCATGAGTTACTATAGCAAACACCGGTTTTGAAAAACGATTTCGCTTCTGCAGAGAGTTGACACTCTAGATTAGGGAGGATTTTAAGAGTACGCAAGCGCGTTGCGGCAGAAATGACCTTCATTTAGGAGTGGATGTTAAAATGTGACAAACGCAGGCGTTTACTTGTCTACAGGGGCGTACACCCAAAGTTTGAACCCCAATTTGACAACTTTTGACTCATTAATACTCTTCCACAACCAACTTGTTATAGTTGATTGCTGGTATTCCGAAAGCTTAACTGTGTATAAGTTTGTGCGCCCGTTTTTCGCACAGCGACCTATACATCCAAGTGCTTTTGACAGTAAAATACTGACTATCAACTACTGATCGGCACGGTTTTGCAGTACATCACAATTTATCCGTTGTGAGCATTCACTAAAACCGTCATCCTGAAAGTCCACGTGTAGTTTATGCCTACAGACCACATTATAAGTTGAACCAGAGGAGTATGTGCGCTTGTTATCACATGGTTTCTTTCTAGTTCTCGCGCAAGCTTCTAAGTTTATATTGCTTATATGGATTACCATTTCATTCGAGTTGACTGACTTTCATATAAAACCTTCTACCGGCTGCCAGTACGATGTGTTTTGTTTAACGCTTTCAGGCTGAATAACTTAGCCCGTAGGTACATGAAAACTCACTAGGCCATCTTGCTCAATTCAGTATGAAAGCATGTGCTTTTAGCAACGACTATCAGCCATCTCAACTATTGTCATATTATTTTGCAGATAGCAACCAGTTTATAAACAATTTTTTTTATATAGCTTCTTCTCAACACCCAGCGTGTCCACGACCAGCACAATTTTACAAATGCAATGAAGCGACTAACGAGAAAGTAACCAAAACAGTTGTCTATCGACGACTGAAAACAGACGGGCAATGCGAACGTGTGGAAACAACTGAAACTCATGCAACTGGTAAGTCCTGATTGACTCATGTTGCTTTTGTTCTGTGTTGATCTTCAGATGTGTATTGGTTCTTCATCGAATTTGAACTACTTACCGAGGCTCCACCAAGGGAATATACAGTTACTTCGTATTCCCTCATGAACGTTAAGCAGGCATATGTACTTTGATGGTACACTGGAGCTTGTTTTGAACAGCTTTTGGTTGATTTAAAATTCTGCTAAATTGGAAGTCATGTAACTTCGTAACTTGCACGCAAGAACTGGTGCCTCTCGGAAATTGAATGTTTTTTCTTGGGATGATACTTGAATCCTCGGGTCGTTTTTAACTACTTTAGCAGCGCAGTAGGAAAACGTTAGCTACTGGACGAAAACATAGACGGTGTGGTTTCCAGTGCTCACCAAGTACAGATAAGATATGTACATTGCTCACTAGTCGCCCAAACACTTTTAACAACCGACAGCCCACACGTTAGCACCAGGAGTGGGTTGTGGCATAACTCGCGCTCTCAATCCACTAGATAAGTAAATCCGGTTTTGAGCTCCGATCGTTTCGGCAACTTTTGCTAAACGCCAAGCCCCCTCCTACTACAGATGGGTTTTCAAACGCGTCGTCTTCTCCTCAGACTAGAACATCCTAGCCGGAGTGATAAGGGTGGTCTGCGAACAAAACAACTGGCACGTTACCTAAGAATGAATTAATCATGAAACGAGCAGCGAACCTTTGTAAAACGACTCAAATACCTTGCAAGTCTCCATCGATGGCCAAAGCATTAGCTTTACTGTTATCGTCCTGAAACACTCAGTAATTTCGGTTGGATATTTTTTTGTCGCAGTTTTGATGATGGAGCTGCGTGACTACATTTGGTGGTGACGGATTGTAAACGATATCTTACGAAAGTGAACTCCCTTCGAAGTGCGCCAGCATCACGTGAGCTGTATAATTCGTCAAACCTTTTACTATGAGCCCGAAGTAACAAGGATTTACCACTTCGTGATACAACAAGGGCAAAAGAACGTACTACAAATGATCTAGAATGAGTCCTTAAGAAACGCTGCCATTTGATGAGAACCAGTTTGATAACTGACCGTTCATGTTCACGTTAACTCGATAAAACGTTAGACATTTATCGTGCTGCTGAGCCATTATTCCACGTGGCATTAATTCAGCGAGACTGGCTTTACAGGAGTCAAACTGATGTTTGTCAGTAGGTAGCTTTTCACCGACGGTTATGGAGTTATGGGTAGTTTGTGAGTTTAAAGAACCTAAGTGTTCCTTATAATACTCACGCTGTGCTTTAGTGAAGAGTCTAGAGTACAGTCAGTTCTACCTTTAGATAGCCCTTTGACGCTTTGAAAACCATCGAAAACAAAGCCATCGGTCAATGGCTTGTTGGATTACCTTTGCACCCAACCTTGAGCATAAGTCTCATTGTAAGTACTTTTGTGGCTTTGGTTGAAGGCCGACTGTTAATGAAGGGTGGAAAACAACCGACACAGGCCAATGGTAACATAAGTATTCCGAGACAATATATACAGGTTTTAAGGGTGTCCATTTTAACAGCGAAGTACGTTGACATTATTCTGTACACCATTTGGGTAACCACAAACGACTCAAGTACACGTATGACGGCCTTTTGTGTTGATCGGCAAACGAACTCTAAATAATTCAGAGTTTGTAGTTGGCCCAAAAATAATGTCAGGGACAACCGTTGTGCTATATTTTGAGCCACCGGTTGAAGAAATCGACCATAAATTCTTAATGTTAGCTTTCCTGTCAAGTTATGAAACCATTCGCTAGTAATCTTCTATTAAAGTGTCAAGTTAACTTCGTGGGAATCATTTGAATAGGACTGCGCAGCTGACAGTAATTCGGTCGACCGAAAAAGTTCATTCGCTGCAAGGAAAGCTAGGAAGATTATGCTTTTTCCTGTACGCTGTAATTACCGAACTTATGTTTGGATCACCCCATTAATACAATACGCACATGGGTTCATTTATTTAGCATGTACGGAAGAGAGTATTAGACGCATCACTGGTTGTAAAGTCAAACGTGGCGGAGATCCCAGGCCATACAGAAATTTGGTATTGGTCAAGTCTCAACTAAATCGGTGCATTTGTCAGGAACCATCGATGCAAGTACTACTGGAAGCATGTATGTGTCCGGAAGCAAAACAGCCAGCAGTTCGACTGATCCAGCAATGTCCGCAATGGTGTCATGTCTTGAAAGACAATCGATGTGACCATCGTTGTCAGGATATCCGCGTATGGCAACGTTTTGTGTACGCAGGCCAAGACGCTCGGTGTGTGGCTCAAGAGCTGCGACGTGTAACAACGCCTTGTTGTGAGTGCGCAAAATTGTAATATAATATGTCCATTATTGCCACTGTCTCGCAAACGTTTAATTTAAAATATATTTCCTAGGTTGTTAATGTTTGCAGGTTTTTAGTTTAAGTATGACAAGTAGATGCCTCTGTTTTTATTGCAAATGTTTCATCGTCTGTCGTAAAGCTATCTCATCAACCCATCATATCTATTAGTTTGTCTACTCAGTGCTCGTCACTCAGTACCGATAAATGCTGCACGCAAGCTCGTTAACACTTTGTTGCTACGGCATGTATTTATACACACTAGAAAGGTTCTGTTGACTTACTTATCTGACGATGGCAGATATTTCCTCGATTTTTCACTCCCGATGTTTTGATTGAACAAATGACTTCCCTGACCCTCGTTAAAGACTAACCTTAGGATTACTGGAATCTTCTTACAGATAGGCTTGTTTTATCTAGCTCAACCTGCTGTGAACTATGTGTTATTAATGTGTTTGAACTTTGAATTTTCAGGTAGCAATGAATTATGTCACGTCCATGCTTGATTGTTGAAAGAGGCTGGTGCGTCATATTTATGTTATATAGTGTTGAGACTGGATATAAACAAGAGCAACATTTTCAAGACAATTCTATATGTAATTGGAGTTGACTGTCTTGTTTTAACTGAACAAATTGTTGATTTTTTTACACTTTCGGAATTCTCATATCTCTTGTCTGTGTTGTTTTCAACGCTTTACCCGACTTTCTACCACCATAGTACAAGAAATTCCAAATCAATGGCTGATAGACGTGTTCAGCCTGTCCTCCCTACGAGGCCATGCTGTTTTCTCCTACTCTTCCTAAAAGTAGCAAGATTGACTCCTCCTACGCAACATGTTTAATATAGAAAACGTGACTGTTAAACAAGTTTAATAAAATTCCCCCACTTAATTACGCATTGGTATGTGCTCAGAAGTCACCACGAGAGACGAGTTTGGTATGGACAACTCAAGTAATTAGCATACGGCTGAAAGTCGTCCAGAAGAAATCTTGGGACATATCCGAAATTTTTAAAAATCCTCTGACTGAACATATCCTGTCCAATTTTTATGGATTAGTTCCATACGTTTACATGCCCCTAAGAGGCGATAACAACTACTTTGGGAGGCCGTACTCTATAAAAAAACTATCAAGTTGGGTAATGTGGTTCAGTGTTGAACTTCCGTCAGTTTGCTTGCATTTTAATACACCCATTGCTCTCCGGCCGATTAACAATTTTTCATTATCTGTCGCTTTTGTTATGGTTTTATACAGTTAGTTCCAGACCACTGGTATATTTATGACTGTATTGGTGCCAAATCAAATTGCGTGAAATATTTTAAATATACCTAACAATGGAAACGACTAAACTGTAGGGACGCTTTAGATTATAAAGTTTCATATTGGTTTAAAAATAACGGGAATGTCCACTGTTTCCAAAAATTCATGACGAACAGGTTGTTCAAGGAACAAGCAAGTGACTAAAACGTGTGACTCATCTGGAAGGTACCAGGTGATACACATCACGGAGACTGAATTACGCCAGGGTCAATGCGTGCAAGTTCATCGTGAAGTTCGTCGACAAGTTCAGTGCAAAATTGGTTTCCAACATAACCTTCTGGGTCCCGTGCACGCGAACGGTTCAAGAGGGATGCAAACAGTATACAATAGTCTGGATAGGTGTCAGTGTGTGACAAGAGCGGTTCAACATCAGTGCATTACAAGTGAGTATGAACTTTGAACAGGTTATATGAACTGATATTTGATCGTTTTGTTCAAAGTTCACCTGACGGAGACGCTTCTTTGTGAACTACGTTCGAGATGGCAATTTATGAATAATGCATGATTTTTTAGAGTCGAACAAGCTTACCAACTAATCAACTACTGTATCCTGTGTCAGTTGAAGTTTTCATCCTATTGCTGTTTTTGCACGTCTGATACAGAATGTCCGGATCAGAGAAAAACTGTGGAATGTGATGCTGGTGCAAGAGAGCTGGTGTATACCATAACCACATTTATTCCAGTTGGATGCAAATGCGAGCAGAGGGTTTACAAGCGTCGATCCGCTGTGTGTAAGTTCAGACTGCGCTTGTCATTTTTGACTTATTTCTACAGCTTTCCATAGTACTACTTAGATTTTCAAAAGTAGAGGTTATTTGCTTGTTCGTTTGCAAATAAAATAAACGTTCTGAAGAATCTGAAAATTAAAAACAATAGTAAGTTTCATGTGGGCAATTGAGTCCATCCCTAAAACTGATTCTCACATGAATGGCAAAGTCTGACTTGGGTTCATCACACGAGGGCACTGACATTAAAAGTAGCTTTCGTTTAAATACATTGTCTGATATAGCGAATAATAGAAGTTTATGGATCTGGTGATGTTAATCTCACAGTATATCAATTTATGGTCTTCGTCCTCCCTCTCTATACCAGTCTGCTTTGTTGCTCCAATTATTTCTTGATCTTTCTCTATTTTTGAACGCGTTCGTCATTTTATGCGGCACTTTATATGTATATATATATATATATATATATATATATATATATATAGGGGCACAGGTAGAACGCCAGTGGCTATGAGTTAATAAGTCCAAAACTTTATATACATACATCGTTTATTCCAATACGGAACATTTGATTATTTTCTGCTTTTGTTAGAAAAAATTTGTTGTAAAACACAAGTATACTGCAAAATATATTCGGACAATCAATTTAAAAAATAACTTTAGTAACCAAGGGAGTATAACGGAAGTACAAGCGTAGCTAAAACATGAAACCTGCAAGAAACCCGGATTAGCAAACAGCTCAGATACCCGGCGAATATACCTGTCTCATAACGTCTGCGATTTCGTTTCGAGGAAATGTAAGTAGAGATTTATAAGATAGCAGGATCATGCGTTTCATCCAGTCGAACGAACGAAATTTGCCAAAATGTTTCGTTCTTTTTTAGTCTAAAACAGTAGTCTTGCGGTTTCAGTTGTACATGTATTAAGCTGTATTTGGTTTCATGTTTTGTGATGTCATACATTTTGGCATGAATGAATCATGATTCCGTCAACTCCGCGTAAAAACAGTGGAAGCTATGAGTATCCCAAAAATACAGTATTAACCTACTTGGTATATTGTCTGTTTTCCTTTTGCACAATCACATCTGTTTAGTATGCCCAGAGCAGACAAAACTTCTTTCTGCTCAATGCTCACCGCTAACAAAAATTGAGTCCAGAGTGTATCGTCGTACTTTCCTGGATAATTGTGAATGCCGAGAAGAAATTTTAACGAAACACGGACCTTGTGGTAAGTCATTCGTACGACAAGATGACCAAGTGATCTAGATTGTGTGGTATCCGATCAGATGCTATTAATTAGGTAAACTGTATGTATTGATCTCCTCTATTCCGAGTGTTTGGGATGCGTTGTGTTGTTCTTAGATGTCAACGTAGTCAATAAGTAGTGGCTTGTACAGCAAAATGAACACGTAGTGTAACACTGGTCAGGCAGTATACACGACTAATTTTTGAATCAATATAAGTCAAGAATGCAATAGAATATATTCATGAGATTAGTTCAAAACTAGTGTAGGGAGGTGATATTCAATCTCGTTCAGTCAGTTTGCAAACCCCTCTGTTGCGATATCAATATACGGAGAAGGGGATAAATCTTATTTTAAACCTTATCTCCACATTGTCATTACAGTTGTCCAGGAAGAGTTCTACGGAACGTCACGACTGGAAGGCACGATAATGCATGATAAATTGAATTCACGATAGGTTAACCGCTAACGCAGCACCTAATTTACGGCAAATGTTGACTACTTTACAAAACAGTGTATGGTCTCAAACGAACGAATAAACAGAATGAATTCCAATGCTTAACCATTACAGATCATACATACATAGTCGACTCTGTAGCACGACACATGCGGTCAGCATCAATGATCATCGGTAGCCGGCTATTGCCTTTATTTGAAACAACCACGGTTCTTCTGAGCAGTTAGGCTTTAACGTATATACATTCACCTCTTCGCAATTATTCAAAGTGATTTTTTATGCTTATCGGTTTAACCTTTGATAGTTCAATTCCCATACGAATCCATCGTGCATGTCCTCAACTCCACCTCCCCTAACTGAACATCACATCCACAGTAATTTACAATTGATTGAAACCTGAAGACATCTTCATATGATTCGATTGATATGGGAGTTGTGATTTCTTGTAGAGCGATGTAGGCTGTTTTGCAAGGTTTTATCGGTAGGTCAGAACACCATTACATTGAATGGAAAGCCAACGTTTATAATAGATTTTACGGTAACAAAACACTTTAGATTCGGTCAGATGCAACGGTAACCCCCAAAAAGGCTAACTTCTCGACTCTGACAACGAACGGCTGCTCATAAACTTGAGCATTCTGGGAGTATTTCATGCACATGGTGGAAACCTTCACATGAAATCTTAAACGTATACTAATTCACTCAAACTCTTGTGACAAAACAGTGGCTTGTCAGTCCTCCCTTCACAGTCAAGCTGGTCACTCTATTGGGACCACCAAAAAATGCAGCAGGTCATTATCGATGGAACTGTACTGACTCAAGTGAAATTGAGCACTTCAGTCAGATTCACTCAATTAGTCGGTTTGGAAACAGCCAATATGCAAATAAGCATAATCTCACTAATTTTGCCACTAGATTTGCCTGAGCAAAAACGCTGCCAAAGATGCAGCAAGTTTGTACGTGCATAGATAGAGTGCTGTGTTTGTCATCGCATCAGATCCGAGCCAATCTGACGAGGCCAACCACCCTTATGTATGTTTTAGCCAACAACTTCAGTTAGGTGTTCATGACATTAAAATGTCAACTTGAAAACGACGTAGGCTTGGACTGAATTCCTAGCATGTGCTCCACCAGGTGACAACAAGAAAGTCACGTAGACGGATATGAAGTTATTGTTTGCAACCTGCAAGTCATGTATCATATCGATTTTGTTCAGTTCACTCTTGTCGTTGTGATACTTTCTGGTTACCACAAGGAGAACTAGAAGCTGATTGTCGTTTTAACTTTCTAAGACCGTAAAGTTAGTTTGAATTAAACGGTTATGAGATACACGTGGCATATGTATCCCGGCGAGATTGATTAAATTTATGACGTAACTTATGAGGCATCACGTTGATAATGCATGTGGGTTAATCAAGGTCACAGAGTGAAGTTCAATTGTACGGTGAACTGTAAGCCGTATTGCGCCTATGTAATGTGATAATTTTCTGTGTACGAACAATACAGCAAACAATGTCTTTTTTATCCGTTTACGTGTTTAAACTAAGTTACAGACGATGGCGATACGTTTCTGAACAACGGGATTTTTCTGAAACACTTCTTGTATTTGCGGCCGCTAGACAGTGTGTAGAATTTAATATCTATGGATGTAAAGTAGTCGGCATACAAACAATGACTTATCCATTTTGACACTCAGGCAGTGTTACTTGTGTCAGAACCTAAGTGGGGCTACTTTATGCGGGACTGTTTGTTATCGTTGCGTCAACCGTTTGACAATCTTTGTCACAAATGCGATACATTTAGTGTGACTGTTCCAGATGCAAATTCCCTACTTCAATTTGCTTCGTATGTAGTGTTTACTACTATTTAGACTAATCCAACTAGGTTTATGGACATCACTTTGTGTTTTACGTCAGCGACTGATAAGGGTAGGCCGACATCTGGCGACTTATGTTTTCTCTCCGCCTTGACTAAATGGGTAGAAAGAACTCATTGTGTTAAATCATTCGTACACCTAATTAGTAATTGAAACATACTTTCCAAACCATTTTAGGAAACCTTATTCGAATGCCTAATGATTCCCTTTTTTAACTCACCGTTTTGCCATGTGTGGAATAAGAGCTGGGCAGAAAAAGATTTTACAGACTGGACGTCGTTGATCAACAATGAAAATACAGAAAGCATTTCCTGATTTGCTTTTATTTTAAATTCATTTTATTGACTTCACTGTATCGATCGGCTGATTTGCTAACTTCTCAAATTCCAGTAAATTGCCAAATATTACTTTGTTGTCAACCTGTATGCTGAATTCAACGCAACCTCGGTTAGTTTGTAAATGAATTGAGGTCGGAAGTTCACTGGTAACCGTACGGATTAGCAGTATTTAACAAAGCTCGCATAAGCAAAATGTATTGATAAACAGACGTACAATGATAACAGATTGCGTCATTACACCTAGGTAAGAGGCTAAGTCGCTTGGACATGCAGGTAATTGTGTAGTAAATCACGGGGTAGCACAGCTCATACCTCTTTTCATGACTGTCGTCGTTTGAGCAGGACACTTTACTGTATACGTTTTTGTTCAAATCTAAACACGGACACCATCAAGTAGTGTAGCAGTGCGTGTTAACCTAGTAAGATAGCAACCAAATGCTCATGTCGTTTAATTTATTTTTCGAACGGTTTAGGTTGCCCCAAACCAACCGATACCCCTGCATCCTGTAATGCGGCAACCAATCGACTACAGCATGTGCGAACCCAGTTCACGCTGGTTAACGGCGAGTGCGTGCCACACAAATCTTTAGTTAATTTGCAAGTGACCTGTAATCAACATATGCATCAGCAATTGCAGCAACACAATGGTCGCGTACCGGTCAAGTTTGAATGTGAAGTCAAAAGTGGAATTGGCAAATTGTGGAGCATTGTTTGGGAACCGGTTCAATGTCGGTGTGTCAAGAGGTTGCGTCTAGTTCGCGAAGGAGTATGCCGTGAGTTTACCTCTGATACAGCTATATTTTCATTATCTGGTAAGCAAATATGATAGCCCAGCGAACGTTGAAGAAAAAACTCGACCAATTTAGTCTCTTTTCGAAGAGATTTATGCTGTTCTGAAAACTGTTTACTTCCTTCCATAGTTTCAGATTGAAACTCAACAGGCTATAGAAGTGTGTAACTTCAAAAATAACGTAATCATAAACTGAATCAAACTGTGCAGTAAACGGGTTGATGGGCCGATACTGTCTTTAGCAATGGAAACAAAAATGCATTCTAAAAAGAATACCCCGAGAACATGTGGGTTGAAGAGGAATGCTTTATGTGGGCCTTTTCAATATCTGAAGAAGTAAAGTGGGGCTTCCATGAGCAGCCGATC
>LOND01001642.1:68797-86025 GCA_014220965.1 Paragonimus kellicotti | reverse complement strand
GTTCTTACTTGACAGCACTATGGAGACAGAAAGTACAGTACATTCATCATCACGATTGCGTTGGTAATACTCAATAGTGTTCCGCTTCAATTTGTTTACAAATAATTTCACGCGGCCAACTTTTAGTTCCCAGTTACTGCATTTCCAGTTCAGTTAATTTTGTACAATCTTATGTTAGAAACCCATTCATTTGGAGCACAGTTCGAATTGGCGGTGAGCTAGTTATGATCGACGGTATAACCATTGTAGATATGTACGTTGGTTGTAGGTATGTCTTGTCTTGTAACTAACCACGAACGTTTGTAAACATCGGGGAATCATGTCTCTGCACTAATCTCAAACACATGGATGAGTGGAGGTTTGCATTGATGGCAGGCTTGTGAAATCACATAAGTTTAACGAAAGGCATTAAATACAGAGAATGTCCAGTAGTGTTAAAATTTGTCTTTAACACAAAATAATTAGTGGGAAGATAATTGGATCCATGTAGCCCGGAATAAAATTTCACAATTCATCCAAACTCCGAATTAATAACTTTCTCCTCGAAAGCTGGTCATCGACTCAGTCTAATGTTAATAGCTTATGGGTAATGGGATCACATCTGGGCCGCACGTAAATCAAGTAATATCCCGGAGACAAGTTTCAGTGTTTTGATTTAATAGTTAACTTAAATAAATAACTTAACTGATCATCTAAAAAGCAGCTCACATGGTCCTAATATTTGATACAATGTGATGAGGATAACTGAACACATTATTCTACTCGTGAGTAGTCACGTGATGAAACCTGCTGAAGCCTTGAAGCAACCGGATAAAAATATCGGCGAGAACACTGAAACACAATCCGGAATGACATGGTGTTTTCTCTAATTGAAGTTACTATTAGCAACCGTGGCGCCAAGAGATTATAGCTACATGCAAATGAGTGATTGTTTGTATGTTGTGTTATTGAAGAATCTGTCAAATGTATCTGTCTTCTAAATAAGCAATCCTCGTTTCACCAACGTTCTTGACTCCAGATAACAGTTTTGGGAATAGTTCTATAATGACAAGAAGTAAAAGACGTTAAAAAGGTGAACAATGAGTGTAATAAACGGACGATGTGAAACCAGTGATACTTCGAAAAAGTTTGCTTTAACATGTTTCGCCTTGCAGATAGAAGCGTGACATCTATCAAGAATTATTTCGGGTTGTTTAGACAAGCAGTCAATCACTTGGCGATTACCCGTAAATCCAGTCTTTTAAGGACAGAAGACAAAAGATTTGGACACATTGCCTTTCAAAACCTTAATAATCCATGTGAGAAGGAACGTTACTTGACGGTATTAAAGAAACCGAACATGGCAAGCCACCGCTGCAAAACGTGCTCGAAAGTTTGACGGAATCTTGGCTACGTATGGAAGACCAGGCGTTTGCTAAGCATTTCTGTATATATGTGTGAAATAGATTGTATTTAATTTGTTTAATATTTCACTGTTTTGTTTATTCTAAATCTACCTCGCTTTCCGTCTGTGACTACAGAACACACAGAACAGCAAAAGCGTTTTTCACAGTCATTTTACTGAATTCAGTCGGATGTGTCCGTCATCATCATCATCATAGACAGCAATACATCAGTGGTTCACACTGATGCTTAACTGTCACACAACCACGAAGAAGAAAAAAGCAAACCCTATATAGGAAGAGAGAAGAAAAAAGAAAAAAGAAGGGGAGGGGAAGGGACCTAACTACTAAAAATAGCTACGTCTATATTCAAACATACAACATCAAGGCGCCTACACCTTGCAAACAAACAACCGAGCTGTAAGTGAAAGTAAGGCGTCATCAGCAAGACAGCTTCCTTACGGCTTTCACTGCCCCGCATCATAAGTGCACTCACTTCACAGACAACTCGGCCAAACAACGACAACATTCACGCCATGCAGAAGAAATATGACCTAACTTGATTGTTCCATATCACCTCTCTCTAGGATTTGCTCACAAGTAGTCGTTTGCCGTGTGATAATGCGGATTGAATCAGTTCAACAGAGTAGCAAATAGACAAATGTTCCGAGTGCCAACATTTCACTCATCCTCACTAGTCGCATGCATAAAAAGGCGCACACAAAACTCAAAGCTGTCGTTGTCCACATAAACTATACTGACCAAACAGCATCAATCAGTTCCTTGTGTACAGAAAGTGCTGCGTCAGTCGACATAGAATTGGCTCTGGTTTTCTTGGTTTACGCCATATTCAACAACAGTTCTTGATGCCAAGCTCTTCTCCATATATAATCATCGGTTTCAAATATGTAACTTGTAACGTCTGGCTTTTCGACTTGTCGATGAATTGCATCAATTTTTCAAAGTGAATCGATCATTTTATCTATTGAAGCACGTTACTGGAGCAAACTAGCTTGACGTACTCACACATCCATGCAAACGTGACTTCAGTTTGCTTGAAACCACCTGAGACCTTGTGATTTGAGAACAACTCGTAAAACATCAGCAACAGAGGCCACCGCGAAGTCACAACTGATTCAAACGAATCTCCAAACTTAATGAGCTAGTTACATGTATGGTGGTATTTTATACAAGCGTGAAGTGAGTTATTACAATAGTTCAGATTTAACAAGTGAACTATCGGCAGCCGAGCGAAAGAAAACAAAACTAATTTTCTGCTTCCTATCTCGCCTAATATGAGGTAAGTCGAGATAAAGAAAAATGGAGAATAAATACAATCAATTTGTTTCCGGTGCTTACCAGTTGCAAGGATGTAGAAGAGAGTGCAGTCTGAAGCGCACAATGAAGGTCATTCCGTCAAGCCAACGACGCAAACCGATCAATCAACTTGAAGCCAGTCATTTTGTACCTGAGGTAGCACAATTGTGATTTCAATAGCCTACACAGCTCGGAGTTTCGTGTTTTTCAACCCCACCCGACTGATTGTCTTCACTTTTTTCGGAGCAATTCCACGACCAACGTTTGATGCTTGACCAATACCGGTGAAGTCATTGATCAGTACTTCATGTTAACGAAGATTTCGGAACGGTTTGACGATCCGCTTCTGATTTTTATTTGTTCCAATCAATAATACTTATGCAATCTGTCCAGTGTAAACGAATGTGAAGAGTCAGTGCAGTTTATTTTGTATATGCACCGTCTCCACTCTTTTCAAAAGAGAATTTCCATGCATGGTTCAATCCAACTCCTAAAAATCAAGTCTGACATCTGTTGTGCTCAATGGTAGACGTGCTTTTCAAGTGTTTTGGTTCCTCAGACACTGCATAATTGACTCTTTGTAGTTGCACTGTAAGGATGTGTTTAGAATAACTTTTGCCGGTGAGCTGAGTTGTTTTTCTTTTCTGGCCGAACTTCTGGTCAGTTTTGCGTGTACAAAGCATTGAATCCCGGTGGAGTAATCCTCTGGTCACACTTGCCTAGAATGGACAGGTTTGTAGCTGAGACTATGTTCTATGCCTGTGGATTAACGACAACCGGTAGTTTACGAGCCTGTAAGGAGGTGCATGTCCTAACGAAGTAGGCAAAGCGACTCGCACGACAGCAACTGATTCAGAGTATAGGGTATCATCGCCTTCGAAATTGTGTAGGTCTACAGGTCATCTGTTTGAAGCGAAGTTGAAATATATCGGTCCACTTCACCTGAGACAGATTTACTGTCGACTGAATGGTTCTATAGTATTCCTGTCTGATTGCAGCCATGCAGTCAGATGCCCGTACGTTTCAACCCGATCAGAACTTCATATCTTCGTTTGCTTGTTGACCTCGCACAACGTACAAACGACAGGAGTGGTATATATGATTGTCGTGTATTCGCTGTCTAACATGGCTGCCTTTTACGGTAACTGCTTACCACATATATTCAGAGCGTCCGTGGTCTAGTTTTTGACACGTTTCGAATAACTCATGTTTTTCATCTTCTATTGTTAAAAATCCAGCCGTACGATTAACCGTGTAGTTGTAGTAGGAAACATCCAATAAAACCAAACCATCCAAAAGCGATACTTGACTACGGTTTGGTCTTAGATGTATGTATGGATCAAGTATTTATCTGTACTACAAAGAGAGGTCCAACTTGTCGCATGTGAGGACTACAAACGTGTGATCCACGTCGGTGGTTCCCCAAGTTTTTCTGACGTTTTGTGTTCAACCAAAACGGGGAATATCGAAGATCTGACGGCTAACCCTCTTTTTGAAAACCACGCTGTGTATTCCATACACCTAACCCATATTAACTCATACGGATTGTCCTGTAGGTAAGCTTTTCTTCTTTAGGATGACACCATTTGCCAAGCGTTTTCCTATCAGTTTCTAAGTTGGCTGTTTTGTAAGCAATGATAAACAGCGCAGCAACATTAAAACCAGCGAGCATTCCGTTGCACCCGATAGAACACCAGTTTATTTCCCCGTAAAACAATCCAAATTCCAAATAACAAGACTTGATTTTACGGTTAGTTTTTGCCAGATTCTTGCCACTTCTTTGGAGACCTCGTTCAACGCTAGTTCTGATAGGTGTACAGGCTTTTTTATTTCTGGGTAATCCACTCAGCTGTGGAGTGTGCTGGAGTTTAGATGCGGATCTTACAATTTCCCTGACCTCACGTTATCATTCAGCTGTCTTTCATATTTGTTTATTTAATCCTTAATGTAATTTGTGAATGAACTTAACGTTTTATTTCCACCACTCCTTGTGGGTTTTGATCCACTTTAGTTTTACAGTCCACCCTATTTAGTACGACTGTGCAGTTGTTTTTGCCTCTCTTGGTGTCACTTCTTTTAGTCTGTTCTCAAGGTTTCTAAGGTTGCACTTTTTCCTGAAAAGGGAGTACGAATCGTCTTTGACGAAATTCCGGATTGTATGCTAACTCTGAGTAAATCTTCTTTCCGTTCTGTGTTGTGAAGTAACCAAGAGCTGGTTTCTCATTTAAAGTGGCCTCTTTTGCGTTTAGTCAGGATTTAGGTGTGACAGTTCAACCCTAGCTCAAGCACTCAATCGAAACCCAGTTTCTCCAATTGATTGTCTACTTTATTCCCCTGAGTATCCTCGTGTATCCTTGTGATAACTCATTTTCGGATGTTCCTGTTCTAGGGCACTTTTTGGCTGTGTACACCGTTGTCCGGACTGAGACTTGAACTCTGGCTTCTTCTTCCGTGAGGCGATTATGTTCACTCGTACTCCAGAACGCCAGATGTTCTAACTGTAATGGTCAAAATACCTGACTACTAATGAGTAACAAAACTTGTTGAGGAAATGTTCACACACAAGCCGTCTGCCTGTCTGCGAGATCAGACCAATAAGATACGGATCATTTTAAATAACGCACCAAAGATTCTGCAAAGCATGCTGACGACACAACAGCCATATGCCATTGACCTTCACCTCAGATTGAAAAGTGACCTCATGTCATGTTATGCTACGCATACTAGAGTAATTTTAGTTTATATGCTTTGCGATTTGTTAAGCCTGATCAGTGAAGGCTCGTGAAATTCAGTCTCAATTTAGAAAAAATTTAACCGGACACTTGTCAGTTGCATCAGCAGGCTAATACCGAGAACCACTTGACCTGTACACAATGCTACACGTGGTACAGAAGCAACCTATATGTGCATATATCATTTGGCTTAACGAAACCAACAGGCGCAGTGAAAGCGTGGGTTTGGTATATCCAAGATGACGTAAAATCATGTCGTTTTAACACGTGGTACCAACAAACAACGGACTGCGGACACAACGCCAACCTGCCGCATGATGTGGGCACACAGTCTTCGGATCAGTTCACCATCGAAGCAGAACACACTGAGGCCAAAAAATGGTTCGCCATGCTTGCCCAGGTCCAAGTCAGAGAAGAGTCTGATGGAGGGTGGCAACGTTTGGAGGTGCGAAGTGTTGGCTGAATAACTCAAAAACAGGCGATGCAATATGAATGTAAGGTTTCGATTTTTGGACAAAAAGATAATCGTTGTGGTGGGTTTGAACAACGTCTGTGCGACTCAAATAATGGTTACATGAGTGAATCAAGCGTGGTGGTGAGGTTGTTGTTTTTATACGTAGAAGGGCACAGCACACTGTGGGCTTGTTTCACATTATCACAAAACCAATCCACAGTAGTAATTGGAAGCCGAAACTAGCGACCTAAACTTCGTATGGTTATTGGCGAACGAGTCACAGTTGACCCCAGAGTTTGTGTATGTAGACGACGCTCTTATGTATTCAGCTAAAGTGTTTCAGTAACATTGCTGAGAGCGAAGTGATAAAACTCATCAACGGTCCTTACGTTTAGTTTTAAATCGGACCATGCACTCTCAACTCGGCACATTTTTTCACGTGTTTTTTTAAATTGAAATACCGCGCTAAAGTGATGATAAACAGAGTTCCACATTTTTTAAATCTCAACGTTTGAAATGCGACAATGGACAATTTTTAGAAATTAGAACGTAGCAAGGGGTATTTCATACCAGCTACATTTAGATCACTCTTGTTTTAGCTTGACGGATAAGCCCATTCACCACCTTGTCATTTGACCATACAGTTTTAACAGCTACCTAGTTAACCCTGTTATACGTTCTAAATGTCTCTCAACCCGATGTGTCAGCTCTGCTCAGTGGAATGAGGTAGTCATTCCAACTATAGTCACATCCAAGTTAAGTCTGCGGTTTGCTGATGACAAAGCGGTCCCGCCAACCGATCACAGCTGGTGGTTCTAGTGTTATTCGCCAATCACCTTAAAAGCACGTGAGATGCAATTGGCCGTAGGTGAACGGGTAAGCGATCCACCCAGCTTTTATGGCTATCTGTATGAAGGCCGCACAGGTATATCGTTTTTATGTGTTCGTGCTTCTGAGCGCAACATTGTACCCATGCGAGCCTGCTCGCACAGACGTACCAGACATGCCACAGCTGCCTTACTGACTCTTAAACAAACCGCTACTGTGTAATCGACGTTAGTATATTTCACGATGCCGTAAATGCGTCTGTCATACTTGACTTTTGACTCATCCCGTCAACTACTGATGGGACTCACTGTCGCTGTTTTCGTGTTACATACAGTGTTTGTTGCGTATAATGGGTAACGAATGTCAGGAGCGATCAGAGTGTCCGCTGCACGACTATCGACAGTCATCTCGTAATTGGTGATCGAGTTTGGCCAAAGGAAGTAAACTTATATGGAACCACAATTAGGTAACGAACCTTACACCATCTTCTAGATCATATCTTGTCTGAGCAAACTTACGCGATGAGTGTCAACTTCTCTACTCAACACACATACGGCCTAGCAGTGCAACGAAGGCGTGACTACCCTGCCGAAATAAAAGACCGAGCAGACCATACCGTTAACGCAAAACCGTGTGGTACACACACCTTATACTCAGGTGGTGTTGAGGAAAGCACGCTTGCCGCATACAGAGCTTGACAACCCACAGAACCTAAAACGTTGTCAGCCCTTGTTTGCTTCCGGAAATGACATGGGAACTAAAACAAGTACAAGCAATAGGGTCAAGTTTCTCACGGTGCGTGAATGAAGAGCGAGGGAAAGGATGATAAATTTTGGAGATGGATTATATACCACCGAACAAGAACGAGTAACAGCGGAGAAACATGCGAACTGGTTGATGATTTTTTTCATGCAATAGTGTGACCGCAGTTCCGTGGATCGGCTGCGATTATTTTGGAAATAATGACAACCACAACACTTCATGAGATCGATCAGTTGCTATAAATATCGTCCTAAACCATAGCCTGAATTGACTTGGAAAACTAAGTAGATAGTCTGTCAACAACGCACGTACATAATGCTATCCGCAATTGATTTTTCGCTCTCCGATAATTTGCATATCTAGGCATCTGACGAAAAAGGGCCTCTCACAAAGCTGTGTTTGTCAGTCCATATGATGTTTACGTGTATACATATGAACGTGGTTCAATAAGATCAATGGATCAATCCTCGACATAGTGTGGACATAGTGGAACGTAACCGGAATAAATATCAGGAGTTTGTATTCGTCTATGTGGCACTTTGAAGAGATTTTCAGTGAGGAACGACATTACAAACACGTTTGGAATCAGTCATCTTTCTGAAACATACCGAATATGATGAAAAATACTACTAACGAGTTTTAACGCTAGAGTCCAGCGCTTCTTTAAGAAGAGGGCTGGTCGTGAATGTGAACACGGCGATCAATCATGAGTGATGTTCATTCTAACTGAATCCGACTTTCTGTCGGTAAATAACAGATGGGCAGTCACACACAAGTGAACTCCATCATTCTATTACTTAGTAGGTAGTTGAGAGAGCGGTGCACTTTCAACAGAAATCCTTGCAGGAAAGTAATTCTTGGACTGTGTTTAAAAACATCAACGATAGACTTGTTGAACGGCTAAGTTGTTCGTAACTGGCATCTCTGATAAATATTAAGAGATTTGGCTGATGTCAGTTGGGCGCCATTCGCATCTGGCAGCGGTTTTCACATTAACTTTGATGCTTAAATCTACTCTTTTCGGAAAGAAACACTGGATTCGCACTTGTCGGAGCTCATCAGCCGTCCATGTCTTACCTACAATCCGAATTTGATCTTCGGTCTCAATCCTCTCCAGATTCCCGTAAAATTCATAAGTCAATTTTGCAAACAGCTGTTTTCGGTAATTCTCATCAGGCTTTTACAATTACATAAGGTAAATGCGAATTATATATGAAAATTATAACGTGTCAAATAGGTCATCAAAAAATCACAGGAGTGGTACGGATCACAGTCTACTGGGGTGGGTGAGTGTTGGTGAATGTGTTGAGTGTTACACGCGCCTGTCATGAGACATGCGTTCATCAGTGTCGAGTGGTTCATGCTTGCTCGGGTTTCAAGTGGATGTGGAATGATTGGCCAGGGAGGTGGAGGGTTTGCGCGAGCCCCTTCTGTGTGGTAACCCATCCAGTAGAAGGTGTACCCAGTACCTGCTTCTTGGAGCCTACCTTAGTCTACAACCCTTATGTCACTCAAGACGGCGAGATTGACGCCGTACTGACTCAGTTCCCTTACAATCACTACTGTACGATTTTTCGGCCGTTCCGTGCCACATCAATCCAACAGCTTACACATACCCCATGTCTCGACGAACAAAGTTATGGGTTCACTGAAATGTCTCAGGCTGACAGGACAGAATTTCAGCTTGAGTTTGTGACTCAACATTCCAATCCGCTGGACAAAATGAAACAAGGCGTTTTTAGGAAACACGACGGGGAGTCTCTGACTCAAACTCCTGACATGCGAGACGACAGGTCAGCTGGCTTTCTTGGAAGACCCTACCTTAAGCCAACTACTCGAATGTCTGACATACTTGGTAGTGAGGAGATAACGCGGCCCGGGAGCGCAGTGAATGAGACACTGACTATTTACTCCCATTATTCTGGGTACAGCAGTCATTGTGATCTACATGTAGGCTTTTCAGGATTAATGTCCCTTTTTCTACTGTACCGGGTAATGTGTTGGCAGTCACGGTCAATTTTTGGATGATCACATTGCTGTTTGGTTGAGGATAGATTTGCTAACTTCCCTTCTTTGAAAAAAAAGATGATGGCAAGTAATGCAATCACAAATGTAGTTCCGCAGTCTGCTTCTTGGTACTTGTTTCATCGCTTCAACACTTCTGAGTAGTCAGCAGTGCAACATACAGACCTATGAGCTAAACCGTTCTTTGTCTGGCTGCTTTTCTTCGCCCCTTTTGACAAAGTTGAACCTGGAAAGACCATATTTCTAGTCAGCAAAGAAATCAGGCTCAAAACAACATCCAAGCCTGACCACCGTGCCAAGGTAATGCACCGAGAAAATACACACACAAATACACACGCACGAAATTCATCATAATCACTTTACCTCTGATCCAGTTACTCAGCTTCATTTCACCGAACAGTAGTCCGGCATTTGCCTGATAAAACTTGAACAACCTTCTAAATGATAGCAGCAATAGACTTTCGATAGAATTTCCAGCCAGCCGTTTTCGGAAAAAGATTCTAGGCTTCAGTTTAGTTCTTATTAATTCTAAGTAGCATAGTCTATTCTTGCAACTACGAAGGTTTGAACTATGGTCCACGTTCCTAAAAAGAAACCGTGTTCATTATCAAACCAGTGACAGCATAGTATCATAGTTGCAAACGTTTACTACTTGGCTGACCAGTAGCCTTGTGTAGTGGAAGGTAATCTGTATAACTTTCAGTCGAAGAAACAGTACTTGTCTGCTGCAAAAAAAGGTCCCCAGCGAAGAACCTTGTCAAGTCTACTAAATTATCTATACGCTGTAGTAACTTACAAACGGATGCGTGTCAACAGTTTTCCCACGCCATCGGAATACAGTTTTAAGTTGAAAACCCACATTGTTTACAGCTGCAGCTATGCCATCGTGTTGTATATCAGTCGAACACAAAGTAGTCTAATAACAGAAAATATGCAAACAATATTTTCCTAGGCAGAACATCGCGGAGTTTAGCACTTACTTTGATTGTAACTGTCGTAAAATGGAAATAGACACGCGCAAGAGTTTCCTTGACTTAATCGCACGTCTATGCAATCTGCAGGTTGCCCTGTAAATGTCTGACCTCATCAACAAATGGTAGTCACAGTAAAATCTGTTCATGGGTAAATGAACTCAAGGTTTTTCTTTCCTCGTGAGTAGGCTGTCAATCGTCTCAATCAATCACTGTAGCAGTAATCATAAACATTCCACTCAGTCAACAACCATCTTAGTAAAGCTATCTGTAAGATGCATGTCAATCAAAAGCTACCTCACAATGATCTGCTTATTTCTGGTCCTCGCCCGTTCATTAAAATTACATTCAATCTGTTTTGTTAAACTGTGTCGTGAAGTCTTAGAATTGTTGCTAATCCTGAGACTGTTATCTTTGTCACATAATCAGTTTTCACAAAATGTTCATGCCAATTTCTAAAACTGTGTGCAAAAATCAAAGGAGTAGTCAATAAACAAAATCGATCTACTTGATTTCAAATAAACAGGTTATATTGTTTCTTCATCTCTCTCTCTCTCTGTAGCTACGTACATTCTTGGTTTGGATGTGGCTTTATATCCAACCAAAATGGGTTTTGTCATTTTTAGGAGGCAAACGTATTTACTCAAAATTACTAATGAAACAAATTTGGAAAATGAACATACTCCTGAACAAACGCATTTAAAAAAGTCCACCTTTTTGGTCCCTATGTTAACTATACTAATTCCACTTCATCCGGCTGTAAGAATGTACCATTTCTAATAGACTACCATATATCTCAGGTAAATAAGACTCATCTTCCTGCATAAGGTTTATTTTACGGCAAACGAAAATATCCTAATCTTGACAAGTAGTTGGTAATTTTAATTGTTGTAAGTCGAATAGTATTCGCTCTTGTGTGTAGCTTTCAGCCGGCTTGTTCGAACAGTGCCACCGGACCTGGGTTGTGTGGAGTCTAGAGTTTATCAGTAGTGTGAACCCCCTGTTGACCAGACGTGAAATTTCGGTGAAGAAGCCTCTGACTACACCGCGTTGATAGCTGCCGCAGTGACCTTACACTGTGTGGCCGAAACTAAACGTACATTGACAACAGCTTATGATTGGTTGTCACACTGATTGATCGTCCCACAGACTACTCACCAGCCGTCCTGTTACCTTCGACAGACAGGGCTGCGTTCAGGTCTTCCAAGTTGTTATTATTTATTTAATTTCTCTTGCTACGTAATGTTTTGATTACTAAAGATTACTGTAGACCGAGGGACTGTTTTGTTTTATCGGTGATCCACGGTCTTATACCGTGGATCAAAAGAGAACAATTACTGATGAGTATTAAAGATCTTCGCTGAAAGATAGATCCTCGACTGCTGGAAAAGTGATTAGGTATTGATGAAAAAAGGATCATCGCCTCCACCATTTGTCAAGTGTCCAGTGAATTAGGCTCGCCCGAATTTCAGTTAGTTTTCAAAAACTGAAGAACTCGGATAAACAGTTTTGCGCAGACAGAGTTGAATTGTACTTTCAGGTTTCGACAGTCCCCGCCGCACACATTTTCACTTATCTGTAAACAACCCTCAATTTCTGTCAGTCCTTCCCATCACGATATCTAATGACCTACAGTGTGCATTCAGCATCAGGTTGCAATGTCTGCAGTGAAAAATCACAATCCATTAATTATCCTTAGTATGGTTACCAGTGCTCATTCTCAACCCACTATTCTTCCACAGTTTCTTCTTAAATCTTGGACTTATTGGGTAGATTGATAGTCTGAACGATGTTCTGAACGGCAATTACGATGTTGCGACCTGAAATCCTACCTGAATAGTTCAAACTAGAATGGTTATTAAGTGTTGGCTAGAAGGTGTTCATCAAAATCTGGTGACTTGTAAATCACACCTGATGTAACTAGATAAACAGCTGACGAGAATAATCGAATTCACCCATGTGACTTCTTAGGAATTTGATAAACCATTCCGTGTACATTTAAGTTAATGCTTACACACACCACCTTGTGAATCTCAGTGCTGTTTAAAAACGCCGCACTGAAGTAATCTAAGAGTTAAATCTCCATACTCTTTAAATTAAGTCAGGTGGTTTTGTAGATAGCTGGTCTCAGTGACCACCAACAAAGTGGTGGACAGCTGTTTCGACCTAGTTGGGTCTCATCAGCATCATGCACGCCTGGAGAATCGAAGCCCACAACCCATAAATATGCGGCAGATGACATACCAGAAACTCAACCTTCAAACCACAGGTCCTGCGTGTAGGTATGTGAATTGGTTCCCTTAACTGTTGCACTTCCTTTCGCTCATAAGCTGAAGTCGATCAAGGGCTATATGTTAAATTTTACGACATTCCTAATGCTGCCGAGACCCAAGTAGATCGAACCAACTTTCCACCACTCCACTGATGGTCATTGGAGCTGTTTGCAAAACCCTTTCTTCAACCTTTTTCCAGACTGTGGTAGATGCTTGCTCGTCGCAGGACAACCACAAAGTGGCTGATCGATTTCGGTTTATGGGCGAAAGGAAGTGCAACTGTGAAACAAACTAAGAACCTTGATATATGTGGTTTCCATCCGAATTTCACTGGCGTGCACTCCAATTTTCCTGATTTACTGAGCTATAATTACGATGATAAAGTTTTCCAGCAAAAAGAAAGAAATTCGACCCAAAATGGAGGTGTCATTCTACATTAAGCCCGCTTGGCTTTTGGCCTTATTTTACATTCAAACTTGTCCAAATACTGAAAATAATTGTAGAATTTACTGGTTTTCACTTTAAGTTTCCAATGTGTATAAAGCTGCTTTTCATTTTAAAAAAAACTGCTCAACGTGCGTGACAAAAAGCTGTCATTTTTGGATTTGTTCTTTATTTTCTATAGTCAGTGTTCGAGTATTGAATGGCTTTGAAACTATTCAACACTGCCAAGAGTTGTGACTCCAACAGTGAACAGAAAACTCGGCAAGAAATTAAAGCCCAACCCGAACACCCTCAGTGATTTTTTCAGATTTTGCATTCCCACAAACTGGTCGATCATCCCATTTCGAACAGAATCGGTATACTCGAGCTTCCTTCTTCTTAGACCTCGTCAGTAGTGTGTACCCTTGCTACGGCCGGAACTGGAACTTCGACCAGGATTTCATGAAAAAACGGTGTTGACAACTCTGCCACGGGATCTCACAAGAACTACGAGTGAATCATCATATGTAAATGCCCAACCACGTTCGCTTGGGAGTCATGCCCAGATTGTCCCGTTGCTTCCAGAGGAGAAGTGGTAAGGGTCCTGTTAACTCCAATCAATGACTCCACGACTAGAACTTCCATCCAAGTTGAAATCACAAAAATCAGCGAACTGGTTGAACGGTTTATTGACTAACATTATCCAGTAGGGGATTGTGACTTGTATACGGTCGCTCGGTCGTGCCTAATACGAGGTCACTGTCGCAGTAGTCAACACGGTTGCCAAAAGAAACGTGACTGTGTTTCAAATTCCTGTCATGACGGGGATAGGCACTACTGGCAAGCTCTAACAAGTGCGAAACTTAAGTACAGTGTTTCTTTTCAAAATAGATTTAATTGTAAGTTTATATTATGCTGTTGTGAATACTGTCTTGAATACCGATACTCATGCGGAGCATTGTATATAGGCAAGACTGAGTGTCAGTTGATAACCCGGGTCACCGACCGTATCAATAAGTGGGCCAAAATACAGTTTAAGGAAACACACTCACAGCCAGGCATATGATTAAAAAAGGCTTACATTGTCCAATGCATACCCTATTGTAACGACGCAATCTCAGTGAGATTCCGGTAATCGCATTTCGTGTTCTGTATCCAAAACCATGACCAGTTACTGTGTTCTGCTGATAATGTTTCTGAGCGAAAGTTTAAAACAATGTTACGTATTCACGACAAATCCTTTTTAGTTATTACTGTAGCAGTGACAATAATTATGAGTTCTGACATCTTGGCTTTCTTTGCTGCTTTAGTTGCTTGCTCATGGTAACGAAGTTTATTGGGACATAAATCACGATATCACCATATACGCTCTTCATGACGGGAATAGAACATTTTAAATTTGAATTATAAGCGGTTTTTCTATACGTCCTTCTGAAACCGAAAAAGCGGGCGAAAAATAGAGTAACATACTCAACAGACGATTTCTGGATCTACCGACACTACTCAACAACCGAGCCATTCCATTTAATCGTAAGCAGACCAGCCAAATAATGTGGTCATAGCAATGAATGTCGTAGACAGACACCTGTTAGGAAGGTTGAAACGTATTGTTCGTTACATAGGAAGCATATTCACACAATGCTTAACAGCGGCAAATAATCTCATCCGTTGATGGATGGTCATCATATAAAAATGCAGGTCTGAAACTGACATTTTCCAGCCTTAGGAATAGGATTAGTGGTATTCATAATATGCCCGTAAAGTACGCACTCCATATGTGGCTGTCAATCCAGTAATGTCTTCCAGAACACTTTGCCCCTTCGAAATTATTTTCTCATGGTTTCAACAACAAATTCTCAAGATGAATATTTAGCAGTCCATTAGATCTTGTTTACAATAGTTAGGTTAGTCAATGTGAATGCAGACAGTGAACCTTAATCAGTGCGGGTAGCTTTCTAGTTGAAATGAATGTATTTTGTTAGTGTTGCAAGTGATGGAAAGATTCTCAACATATTCTCCTCCACAGGGTGCACAAAATTTCTAATACGTTGAAAGAAAGGATTTCAATAACACTTGGACTCACACTACAATCCTCACAGCGTGAGCGGCTGGTATTCGGTACAGAAAGTGAGACGAAGAATGCGCAGTTCTTTCGTCTGGCACACGCTTAACACACTAGCTCGGTGGACCGTGCTGGGAATGATCTTGTAGACGGTGGTCTTGGCTTCTAGGCCTTGGCCCATAATTTTTCGTTTTCCCACTGGTTCAGGTTGGTTACTGTGACTCCTCCTCAAGGACACGTCTGCGCCATGAACAAAGTGCGTGATCGCTCCTAATTGGTAACTAGTCGTTGCGGTGTGTTGTGGCCTTCATAACACATAACACTAGCTTGCTTTCTGCCCTAAACACAAATCAGCGATGCCTAGGCCATGCATACGAAGAAATCAGGCGAAGCAGTCAATGTCAGTTGATAAGGCTGCGGCGGATTAGTCATGTAGTTGACCGAGTGCGGAGGCAAGATGACACCATAGCTATCCGCAGACACGTGTACAGATGCCACCAACCAATTAATGGCAAGGTCTTGACAGAGACAATGGGCCCAACACTCTCCCCAAAACACCTCTTCTCCAGCACATACTGAAAACTTCTGCACATTATTATAAATAGTTCGTTTTTCATCTTTCCTATTTTATAATGAACAGTATTGAACTATCATTAGGTTGGAGCATAATGATGAGATGTTGGTTAACAGCAAGTAACCAGTAATCTCTGCAGATCGCAAACGTCTGTGCACATACTGTCATCTGTTAACCGCATCTCGGTTTCTGTGTAGCTATGGCCAGTATGTGAAGCCATCTGGCGTACCCATCAGTCATCAGTCATTCTTGAGGAGTAGCTTTGGACCAACTGAGTTTCAGAGAGGAAACTGAAGTGGACAACAAACCTGAGCACAACCAAAGCTTCGTGAGTTTGTTGCTCGTAGGTGGGTTTCCTGTGGGAAACAGACACTAAATTTAATCGTTCAAAGTCATGGCGGACATTGCGTCTACGCAACTGACCTTGTCTGTCCAAATGGGGTATATGAGCCACCTGAAACCGGTCATCGGCAGCCGTACGCAAGTTTACCGTAGCCTTGTGAATCATACTTATTGATCTAAAAATGATACGAATCTGAAACGCATCTTATTTTAAGTGCAACCGGTGATGTCCAGACAAAACAACACACAAACGTTTCATTGATAAATCCATGGTATTACGCTTATTTTTGTACTAAGTCCCGTCTCACTGACACATCATTTACATATATTTCTACCATCATTGCTCTGTTTTCAGTGCTTCAGAAATGAATGTGGTCAGTATGTCTGCGATAAATTGAGGCACCGTGCAGGTCGGTTACTTCCATCATTGTACCGCCTAGCTTGCGAGTGGTCAATCCTTTACCAGATGCACAAAATGAAATGATGCTCCCAAGCCTTCGCAAAATTCACGGACTATGCAACATTCGATCCTGCTTAATACAAAGTCAGTCAATACAGGATGCTACTTGATCGCTTGGTTAACTTCAGTTAATTTAGTTCAATAATGCCTGATGTTAAGATTGCACAAGTAGTGTATGTTTAATGACCAAAATTCACCGGAAACGCACGACCGGTTTTGTGGTTGTTACCATCGTCAGGTATGTGTATCCGGTAAACTTCGATCACGCATCCTACCATAGGAACGGTAGATGCTGTAATACAAACGAGTTATCAACTTTAAAGTCAATAACTTAGTTGCGAGTTTGTCGTACCGACTATTCCGGACTCAGTGCTCATATGATATGCATTCCGAATGAGCGACAACAATTACAAAAACGGTTGTGTGCTTCCAGCAAATTTTGATTATTGAACACGTTATTATTAATGCTATTTTACGGTGTAAATTTATATCGTCTAAAAGCTTGAGGCCGATTGCGTTTCTGCCCAATTTCAGTAGGTGTTCTGGACATCCGCACTGACCAACGTGCCTGAACTAAACGACAATCAATTCAATACAGATTGATGTTGTCAAGTTTAATCGAT
>LOND01001642.1:36566-46824 GCA_014220965.1 Paragonimus kellicotti | reverse complement strand
AACCATGAAAACCGATCGCTGTAGGGTAGGTCGTTTAAGCGCTACGTGGGGATCATCAGTTTGGCCTATATTCCTACGGCATGCAATCAGTTCTACTGTGGTAAACTATTAAGTGGACAATTAGCGTGCAGCAAACCGTTTCATCAATACTTCACTCCTTCTTTGTTATACAATGATTAAGTGTTTCCTTCTTTACAAAGATGGACGTTGGAACCACACAGAAGACAAGAAACATCAAGCAACGAGAAGTTTTTTTCCATTTGAACACTCTCAGTTTGCACGTTAATTAAAGTACATCTCTAGTTGAGATAATCTCATCTGCTGAAGCTGACTATTGGTTTCAGTTCCTTGATCTTATTTAGGGTCCTGAATGAGAAGATATGAACATCCAGATAATAAGGAATAGGGGACTAGACGGAAGTAACCTCATGAACGATGTGTGAAACTGGAAGCAACATCTACAGTACAACATTGTCAGGTTTTCGCAAATCAATTAACCACCCTTAAATTGTGCATTACTCAAGACAACGGAACCACACATTGTTAAGTAAAGCCAAATTGCTAGTGCATCCGTGGTATCCGAAAACAAAAACCACTCGGCTGATTGCGTCAAGCGGTTGAACGTAAAGTATGCAACGTAAAGTTCGAGAGAAAGAACTCACACGATTGGACATCTCGTCAGCCATGGGGAAGAAAACCCTTCCTGCATTTCAGTTACTACTGCCTGCATCTAGTCATTATTTTTAAACGAATAATGTGTTTTTTGACCAAAAGAACAGAATACTGTTGTTTAAACAAATAAATGTATCCGTCTCAAAGGTCGATTAACCGTTGTTTCTAAAATATCAACGATTCTGTCATTTTTGATTGGCAGGGTAGTCGGCTCTTCATCTTTCACACTGAAGACAATCATGACGTCTAATCAACGCCTTAGAGGCCTAGCGACCTTAAATTCATCGTCATCCAGCAGAAACCTGCTTTGGAAGTAAACCAAAAGTTATCAATTTTCTTCACAGCCCATAAATGAATATCTTTGTCATATATCTTCATCACATGTAAACCAGTCCACAGCCGATGTAATAAATACCTCAGCCAGTTCTCTGGCCACAGAACCAGAACAGATGCGGTTTTGGTGTTACCTGTTGGATTCCCATGAAACTATTGTCTCCACGTTATTGATAGATGTTTTATGATTCTTCGAATGGATACTAATAAACGTTTTGTTGCGTGCACTGAGAAACCATTGAAATGGGTGTTTGATCAAGTCACCGTGCACACATCAATGCCTATACAGAACGCCCCTTTCGCTCTAAATACCCACACTCCACTAACTTACTAATTCCTCTGTAAGGTGCCCGGTACAAGTAGTTGTTCCCGACTACTACCAGCGTTGTTATGGGAAGCTGCTTCAGTCTTGTTAGGTCACAAACACGCCAGGAAAAAAACTCACTTTCAGTGAATAAGCGTCCTGTTGTAGTCCAGACATTTATCCTGTAGACCAGCTGTGTGCAGAAGTTTCGAGGTTGCGGTCACTAATGCTGCAAAAATGTGTCTGACTTACTTTACTTTTCCTTATTCATGAGTCAGCAGTTTGATTCCCTCGGAGTACGTGGCAGTGATAAGACTCAACCAACTCGGTCGAAACAGTTGTCCACCACTTCACTGTAACCCAATCGCTTACGCATTAGACCACCTGTTTGCAGAAACCATCCGCGAAACCCTCTGGGGCTATGGTGGATGTTTGCTGTTTTGCAAGCCAACCACAATCAGCTGGTTAATTTCAGTATAGGAGAAAGGAATCGCAGCAGCTAGGTGAGGTGAAACGTTCACTACCTTCATTTTGTAGGTTATAAATCAGCTTACCATGTCTTACATTCTACCCCGTTTCTGTTCATTTCTCATTTTCTCCTTCATCGTCAACTATACCAGGTTTATTGGTGAATATGCCCGATTTAGCTATGAGAAAAAACGTGTGGCAAACAAGCTGATCAATCCGACAGATTCGTTCAAGGTGGGATGCAATCGAGGCAGGTCAAAGGTCGTATACTGTCAATTGCAGAGGTCATTGCAATTCGATTAAACTCACCACCACTGTGCGCTCAAAAACGGCTAGTCAAAACATTGAAACTTTCGTGGTCGTGCCCACCAATCCAGGATAGAATGATGGCATAGATGTGACGCTTCTGGTGCAAACTTCGTAAAACCCACGTGATCAGCGTTGCGTAACTAAGTTCCATGACTCAAAGGGGACAGATATTTAAGGGCTGACATCTCTCCCTCCGGTGATATGTTATCTGCCAGTACCGTCGAAACCCTATTAATGTGTATTATTTAGCGTGATGACGAAACACCGGAAACGAGCTTGTTTGTTACGCGTTAAATCAAATTGGTTCGTAAACGAATTTGAAGTGCCGTTTTTCTCTAGGGGCAGATCTCTTTAACAGTCGCGAAAATGTTGTGCACACGTGACATTGGTATAGCCACCTTCATTGATAAACCATCGATAACCAAATAGTCATGGTCGTGTTTGGTTGTCTCGTCTAGTTTGACTGAGATAGAATGATGAGGGCTCGTCTCTCTCTCTGACCTAACCCTCGTGACACCTCCAAGGCCAGACGACACAGTCAGTGACATGGATCACGTGAACGATCAGGCGAGGTTAAGCGTAAATTAGGAGCAAGTCTGCTGTATACGTGTGAATCGCTAGGATCTCCTCACCCTTGGGGTGATTATCACCTTTTTGTTCACACTTGGTTTCATCTGACTCATTTAGCAACTGCCATCCTTGAGACTTTACAAAACTGACAATGTGAGGGAAACCGGTAGAATGATGGTCGCTGCAAAAGAGCTTCGTTTTGACAACAGCCTCTGTGGGGGTCAGGAAAGCAGCCGTTTGTTAAGATAGCGGATGATGTTAGTGTGTAGTCGTTTTCAGGGAGCTCATTGTAAGAGAAGATTATAGTTGGAAGTGTCATGTGTTGTGCAATACAACCATCATTCATCGCGAGCTATTTTCGGTACTGCTGTTTGTATGTGATAGCCACAGACAATATCCTTCCAGTAAGAGGCTTTCGTTTATTTTTTTTATATGAATGTGCAACCAAGATAATTGGGAACAATAATATTGATGGATCACAACCATGAAAGTCACGTGCTGTTAAGTGGCGGAACTGTGAACATTTGGGAGAAAGAATGGTAGATAACAGTAACCATGAGTGACTGCAGCACACAAGCGTGAGAAAACCAAAGATCAGCCGAACAGTCAGAAAGGCCACATGGTCTAGTCCAATCAGATGGACAAATGTGAGATTGATGGCGCACATGCGTGTCATGACTGATGAGTCGCGCAAGCATGCGTACTGTGCAGAACTGTGAATATACTCCACGGGACAGAGCATCACTCCACCAAGTATGAAATCTGCCTAATGGCGGATCAGCTGAAATGCTGGTACACGGTGGCACAAGACATAACTTTAGGGAGAGTCCTCGGATCAGTGAACTGTGTTGACGACTTGACAAATTCCGCTCGGGTAAGATGAACTTCGAAAATGAGTCTAACGAGACCAAACAGTACTGTAGAATACTAAGAAGAGTCGGGGATCACAACAGGAAATATCCCCAATTAACAATTATGGGAGGGACAATTTCTGTTCTTAATCCCTGCTCACAACTTTCCTGTACATGAAAAGGTGAGGATACTTGATTGGTATGTGCCACACATTTTCACAAACGATCGCAATTACAGATGTCTAGGTGAGTGTTTATCGTTGATGAGTCAGCATATTTTTTGAAGGAATTATTTACCAGTGACCAAAACGGACTCTACATGATACCCTAAAATATCCGAACACTGAGTGGTTACTCATGAATTTCCATAATATGTGCCTATGCTGATATTTCGTTTGAAGTGGTGGAGGATGTAAAAATGTGGTTTGTAGATGGACTGTTTCCTTGTCATATTTTATAATCGGACTCTTCAACCATGGCAGATTCGCGTTGATATGAAGCTTACAGTGTATACCAAACTTCCGGTAGAAAAACAGATGACAGTAGTTCATTATGGACAAGTTCCACTTCATGAAAATCCCTGGCCATAATAGCCATCATTCCAAAACGGACTTACCTGAACCGGGAAATAATGTCGAACGCATTTTCATCTACAACAACGGTCTCATTAATCTAACGGCGACCACGATATTTAGTCTATGGTTACAGGTACTTTACTGTTAGAGTATTGTTTACTCTTCCGATGGATACTGGTGTCGTGGCTCTCGTCCACAGGAGATCCTTGTCTCCGTGGGTAAACAGATAGGCAGGATAGTAATTATGAACACCCTGAACATGTGACTGGATGTCAGTATATAAATGGTCTACTTTACATAATGTGGACTTTATGACGTGGACAAACTATTATAGTAATCGCTGCTTACAATATAACATATACAACTGAATATATTTTTGGTGAGTAGTCGAGGATTTGGTTAATTTCAAGTTGAACATCACCCACAATTGATCGCAGCTGTCGCATTCCCATAGACTTTCCAGTCGGCCCCTTTCGAAAAGAAGCACTAGACTCGAGTTTCGCTCTCATTAGAGCTCGTCAGTAGTGCATATCCTTGCCACTGCCGGGACTAGAACTCCGGCCTTGCTTTTCATGAGGCAACCGTGTTTACCACTGCGCCATTGACCTCACATTAGGCACGACCGAATTATCATGTGAACGCTCAACCACTTTCGCTTGTGAGTAATGATCAGGTTGCCCGATCGTCTCGAGAGGAGACACAGTTACTGTCTGTTAACTCCAATCGATAACCCCGCGATTAGGACTTCCTAGGCAGGTCGAAATCTCCGATCTCATTAAACCTGCTAGGCGATATTTTAGATTACTGGTGAGTAGTCGAGGATTTGGATTAATTTCAAGTTGAACATCACCCACAATTGATCGCAGCTGTCGCATTCCCATAGACTATCCAGTCGGTGTCTTATCACATGGACAAAATGCATGTTATTGAGTTTTTAAAGCCATTTTCTCTCACAATTCCTTTAACAGTGAAATTTCACAACTCTACTCTGATACTGATGGCGGTTCTACTTGAAAAAAGACTGTGAAGAAACGGCTGATTTGAAGGTTTTATTTTTTAGATAACAAACTTGAAATAATATTATCTGAGATTGCCACTTCCATGTTCAAATACTTTTTACACCCATCTTCACCTTAACCGGTACACACCGCATCTTCAACCTCTATTTTGACGGTCCCATGTCGCAAGCTCATAACCTACCCGATATTGACGTAGTGGTTGAGAGACGAATCAGCCAGGGTCTTCATAACTACCCACCGTAATGCAACACATACTCAATCGCGGATGGGACGTTGACCATATGAAACAGTTCACGTGGAACTAGAAACAGCCATCAGTACAAAGTTTGAAGAAGACTCTTCATTGTGGAAGAGAAAGACTGGTTTTCAAGCTATGATTGACATCACTAAAAGACATTTGTTGTCTCAACGATCACATCAAACAACTTGTGTTGCTGTCTGGTCACCAGAAATCAACCCTACCTGAGTCCACTTCTGTGTTCAATTTAAACCTTGTGGGTGAAAGCTGTGTCTTCATTTGATGAGTAAGAAAACAAGCACAGCCAGCGTGAGATGTTAAAAAGTAGCACGCGGAAAACATTTGCACTTGTTGGTATACTATTTAATTGAGAAATGATACGAAGATGTACTTTCTTGTATACAGATGGTTTTGACTCTCAATCAAATGAATCGTATATAACCTTTTTGGTATAATCCCACATTATTGTTTCAAAAATTACCGAGAAGAAAGAAAATAGACGGAATAAAATTGTTTATGCAGCCGGTGGAACTCATTTTGAGTACTTTAAAATATCCCATACTGAATGTGTCGAGTATGTGCTCCCACCAACAAATTCTTCAAAATATTACGGACAAATAAATAACTAAACAACATCACGGCAAATAGCAAATACGTTTACTGAGATGTAGTTTATTTTCCATTCCATCGTTGTGGACAGACACAATCCACCTCGACTTACAAGTTCTTTGACAACGATCATGATAGCACCAAATATTGTTTACAACACTTCCAGATGCTCATCCACAACGGGCTTTGCTCTTGTCTGTACTCATGTGGTAGAGGTTGTTTGAAGTGGGCTAAACATGACAACCCCTCACATTTCCAGCCGAATTTCTTGCCTGCTAGGTCGCTTGACTATGTCTACTTCATGAGTCCAAACAGGTATCAAAGCAATCCTGTTGTGCCGGCTTGAAATACTATAAACATATCTCTTGTTTTAACGTGAACATCGCGACACTTCAAAATGAAAGCGGGGAGGAAGGTAACTATAGTTGCATAGTTTGATGAAAATGTTAACTATGATTATCATCGCATCAGCATGGAAAATGTATCTTCCATCCTGTTAACGTACATATGCGACTATGTGGTTCTAAACTCATGCAGTCTTTTGAAAAACTGATACGAAAATTCTGTTTGTTGCCTACACTTACTTCGGGCGACCGTTTTAGGGACGCACTGATAGGCAAGTCAAAGTCTTCTGAGGTAGACAGGAGTTCATGCAATTCATTATGAAAATATTACTTCCAGACTGGTGGTAAATGACAGTTCTCCAGTAATTGAATTTCCTTGTGCTGTAACCGAAACAGTCACTGAGAAAAATATCAATTTCAAAATATTTGAAAGTACATCGCGAGAATCGAACCGAAAACTTTGCGTGTTGGACGCGTCTCAACGTCCCCGCTAAGTCGGGCTGAGGTAGTGTCTTTTGTTAAAACTTCCCAAACAATAAGTGAACTGAAAGTTTGAAACATTGGTTCCCATTGACGAATCTGAAAAGACCAACAGTTTCACGCAAGATGTCTTGCGTAATGATATTTCAGCCGTTTCTCATCGGTCACTTTTGTGACATTAACGCACACCTTGTATAGTGTGAGAGGCAAGCAACAAGGTAAAATCAACTTAGTCATGTATGGAGAGTCAGCTAGGTGACGAAGGTGGAGCAGCAAGATGCAACTGGACCGCTGTCATTAATAAGAAACATGAAATTGATGTTGCTTGCAGTCCCCACTATATAACGGGCATGTTAATTCCGCAGGAGTAACCAACGAAATGGGAACCGGGTGTCATTGTGCATGACATTTTACATGCTATTGTTAGTCTATTCAAATAAGAGCATTCATTTCCGTCCCTGTATCCTATTTCCAGTTTTCTTGATTCTGAAAAGGAATATTACATTTACTGTGCAGATCATTCGTTTTGAATAACGAAATCAATATTAACTCGAATGACAGTTATCCTGTTCCAGTTCACTCTTCAAATTACTCCTACCGTTTTGTTGATTCGTTGCCGTGAACTTGTTTTTCACACCTTCTACATTAATGATGTACATTAGTCTTCTTCTTGAGAGTATCATGTAGAGGTCAGCCCATTTAAGCAGCCGGCTTCTTGATCCATGATTGCTGACATTTTTGCGTTGCTGACATTTGCGTTGCTATGTTCCCGAAAGTTCCTTCTTCTTCCTAAAGCTGACAGTACAACCATTCAAACAGGTTGGCTGTTGGCTGCTCATTTGCGTGTATCTATGACACCTTCAAGAATCGATTAACCCGTTTTCCTTTGGTCTTTAATTCATTGGTTGTTTTAGTGCACTGAGGTCATACTCTGAGGTTTTGGTCGGCTGATGAGTTGACAGGGTCTATCTCACGTATCAAATGAACTGGGTGTATTTCCATGTTTGCCTGAACAAGGGTTCGGAAAGCAACTGACTTGTCTTTTACTTCATACAGTCTCTGCTGTGGTCAGTGTGAAACGTGTTCTCCGCTGATTAGCAGCATCCGTTTCTCGTGACATATTTTTCAACAAAGTTCCTGATTAAAAATTAAACAGCTATCCAATCATTTCCTAAAACGAGTAACACATTTGAACACGATCTAAACAACGAAGTGACAGCTTTGCGGTTCATTGCTCACTCGTGGAATGCGGTTAAAATTTTGTAGAACTTTGAAGTTCCCTTTTAATGTCAGGCGGCGTTTTTGTCATAAGAATTATATATTGTGTGACAATCCTCTTTTATCTGGTCCTTTGGGAGTGCATGTAGCAAAAATGAACCTGGTGACAGGACGTCAAGATTTCATGCTTATTTGCCGTACGGAAAAACATTTAGACTGTGTTCTTTCACCACGTTCTGTCATGTTTTCCAAAAAGCGTTTTCCACCAAATCAGCATATCTTTCTGTATTCTGGTAGCTGTATGTTAGCTACACATGGGCTTAAAAATAATCTCACACTGCAATCGTTACTTTTGTGACCGTACGAATCACAATGTAAATGATGTCCCACGTTCGCGCAACGAACATTTGATCACAAAAACATTGAAAACAGTATTTCATCTCAATATCTACAAGGGATGATTGATAGCTAAGTTTCAAATCGATTTCAAAAAGAATAGTTGACTATGAAGGAGCTATGAATGACAGGAATTAAAAACCACTGCATTGTTTATTGACTTTCTAAATAACAATCTAGGCACATTTATGTAAGTCATCGATTAGTTGCATTCATGAAGTGTAAATGTCATGATGCTTATTGTCATTTGTGTGGTTGGGGAGGAAGAAATTGTAGTTGCAATACAGATGTCATAAAGCAAATCTTTAAAATGACTTCATTCACCGTCTAGTATCGATTAGAATTTGCTATGAAGCCTAAGCTTTTGGTATCCATACAAAACGATTCAGAGTTAACTAGTCTTAGCAATTATCGAGCAGCTTTACTACAGAGTGTCAGCTGACCACCTACAGTACGTAAAGTTCGTGAATAAATACATCCCGGAAGAAGTTGTAAAAAGTATTTAATGTTGTTTAATTTTGCATAAGAAACATTGAAAAAGGAAGTTGTTTTGACAATTTGAGAAGCTTCCTCTGAAACATTTTATCGTAAGTGGAACAAACAATTTTGCTTACAAAATGACCTGTCTAACATAACAACATTTTGAGTAAACACAACAAACTTCTGAGGACCAAGACTTCTACATCAAGACAACTTAGGGCACCACTGAATGTGAATATTAAATAGTTTCATAACCTCGTCTCCCGAAAAAAAATTAGCGAAAGTTTATTAGTTCGTTTTTACTATCAGTTCTTTGATAAATGTGTAGGAAACTGTCTCATGTAAGAGAAACCAGAGTAAGCGTTAGCAGATGTGTGGGATGTAGTTCGGGGTGTGAATGTATGGTCATAAAAAGGAACAGAATGAAGAAGGTGATCCGAGTCACGCAAAATGTTGAAGATAAGATGGTCACATGCAGTTAAAGACTGAAACCTAATACATTCAACTGGACCAATACAGAGGACACTATTGCTGTCAGACAAAGTTCCTACAGATCTAGAGTGAAGCGTAAACTATTTGGTCAGAAAACGAAAAAAAATTCCGAACAACAGTATAACCAATGGTAATTACATACGAACTATTAAAAGGAAGGTTGTTAACGACGTTAGATATGAGCCACAAACTGTGAGTCTTACGGTTTCAGTGCAACCACTGTCAACATAAACAGATCCTATCGAACTGTGACACCAAAAAAGTAATTGGTTGGGACCTAAAAATCATCCAGTTCTCAACTCAAATTTGAATACGATCATCAACACGGTCCCGGTAATGCGTCTCTGCAGCAATGGAAGTTAAACCACAATTACCTTTGAACTCGGTGAGCGACAGAATGGGTTCATTAGATCAACTAGTCATCTTGCTAGTGTTATTCTGCGGAGCGATGGAGAAGGATACTTCCAAAAGTAGCACGCCAAAGACAATATTATTTACATATTTTAGCGGACTTGCAGTACTTGGAGAACACCTGAATTCGTACAGAGTGCAGCAAACGCATATTCAGTTAAGCGTGTGAACTGGAAACGGCCTGATAACTAACGGCCTAACAGGATTATGGCATATGGTTGAAAATCATACTTCCTGAAGTCAATACTAATCAACTAAATAGAAACAGACTACTTTGCGTCTGCTATCCAGGAGTGACAAAATAGAACGCGCTAGGCAGAACACCACGTCACCGGGGGTGGGACCACGATCAATAATATACAAGTTACTATGACTGCGTGAGGTTCAAGAAGAATTTAGCCGAGAACTTTTAACGCCATGGATGTCAATCGAAATTGTGATCTATCTTTCTTTGGTATCGATGTAAGTCTGGAAGGTTTTCTAGAGGTT
>LOND01001642.1:19031-29417 GCA_014220965.1 Paragonimus kellicotti | reverse complement strand
TACAAGTGAATGTTAGTGCATTCTAGAGCGGATGAAGATAAGAAACAAGATTCAGATTGGACTACGAAAAGAACAGGCAAACCATTCATCATACAATACACCAACAAAGCTGAAGATAACAATGGGTAGAAGACCGCAGACACCCAGGTTTCTGAAAGGAGAAGCGGATTAGTAGCCAAACGACCATATTCTTGGTCGATGCAATCAGTAACAGAGATGCTGACAGATATACTGTCATGACCTACCTCAGCCTATCGTACTCGTCGTCTCTTCGCCGACGGTGCACTATGAGTACGCTGGTGACCTACTAATCCGAGGCGGCCAGCGCATTCACGGCCGCACACATCGCAACGCCATATAGTCATGTCACCACGACCTATGGCACCGATGGTTCCTTTGCGTACCGCGCGCTTCCGTTCTCGGCCGCGTAATAACTGCTCGTTGAACTCGCGGACGTTCGTCCGAATCGTATTCCTCCAGACCGTCCGGTTCAACGCTAAGTCTTCCCAACATCTGAAATCAATTTTACAACGTGAAAGACTCACCTGCACAGAATCCTGGTATCTCCGCTTGACCACCAGGATTTCGCTCACCTGATTTCATTTGTCCATACAGAAGCTGCTTCGGAATACGGTCATCGCCCATCCGACGGACGTGACCCAGCCAACGAAGCTGATTCAGCATCAGCATGGCTTCCATCCCGTTCATGTCCGCTCGCCGCAGTACCTCAGTGTTCGGAATCATGTCCGACCACCGAATACCCAAGATGCGTCTTAGACATTGCAAATGAAAGCGGCTAAGATAGCGCACGTTCCGCTGATACAACGTCCATGTTTCACTGCCGTACAGCAGTATAGACGCAGATACGGTAGACAAAGAGCTTAGTCTCGCTTCAGGCTGTGGTTTTTCCAAACAGCTCTTTCAGACGTCGAACGCAGCAAAACAGGCATATAGACTACCAACAGACGTTTAATGCAATTAGTGTTCAGTAACAAAAATACAAGTTTATGTTAAGCGATTTGACGATAACCAAGTTAAGGAGGCTGAAACAGTGATCCCGATGTAATTATCGAAGAAAGAAAATCCATCCCCGTTCATGCACGAACGTCAGAAAACTGGTCGTATTTTTGCATCACGTTGACATTCATTTAAACTTTGTGATATTTGTTGAAGATCAGGGGTTAATATCGCCTCGAAAGAGGCAGGCTGATTCAGTGGACACTCAATGGTAGAAAATCACTATCAGCTTCACCTGCACTTATAACGATAGAGCTGGATAAACTGGCTATATTGGATGACACACAAGGTCGCAACACATATCGACACAGTGTTTTCTCCTTGCTGTTTGTTACGCCGAGTGTGTCACTAGGTGTCAGTAGCCAGCGAGATAATACCCCATACATGTTTTCCACGTTGCAAAAATACCACATCTGCCTCGCGGTTTGCATGCGCTGGAGTGGTCAGCCGGTTCTCCAGATCTAAACATAAACGAATATCTCTGGAGCATACTTGCCCTGCAATCACACCAGAGGTGCTGAAATGTATCACTCTATAGGTGAACTATAAAAAGCCCAGAATGTGAGATCAGTATTATCTGAACCTAAACATACTTTACTGACTTATCAACTTTACGCGGAAATGCTATGCGAAGAGTCTCAGACAGAGTGAAAATTCATTCATTTATTCTAAGGGAAATCTCTCCAAAGTGAATTTGCGATCACTGTCGTTGCTACTTCTTTGATTCTCTTCAAAAACTTCCGGTGTATAAACTTTCCAGAAGTAGTTCTGATAGCCTGTCAAATCTTCTGTTCTTCTAGCCATACAATGATATAGTGGCATTCTAGTCACTCAACTAACCAGGAAAATACTTTTCTTTCGTGGAGGCCACTGACACCATATGAAAAGGTGGTGACCACTAAACGGAAGACGGCCGGTGTGGGCTACACACCAAAGGAGAGAATTTATCCTGGCGGTTCACAATTGTAGAAGGTATGCATACTTCACAGTCTCTCATGTACGATAGCGTCCTACACTTTCAGCGAAAAATTTACTCGATTTTTTGTGTCCACTGTAATAAGAACACGTCTGAAAAGACGCGTGCAATAAACCGCCTTGAAGGCACTGGTAGTTTTCGGATCGGGTGGTTGTAATCTCTTAGTGGTGCTCAGGAGGAAGATGATCAGCTTGATGTCATCAGTTTCAACTTCACAATCAGACGAAAAATCAACATTCATTAAGGAATACCTGTTTGGTCCATTCATAGTTAGACATGTTGGTCCTTATATACCGTGGAAGTATATTTTGCTGACTGACCCGCTTCAGTCATACTGTATGAATGTATGTACACTAGCAAGCCACCTACTACACGTTTAGAGATGGTAGTATTTCGATTGCCATCTGTTACGAAGTGAACTACCTGAGTCCGTTCGTCATTTGAATAGAGTTCTGCTTAATGATATTGTTACGGCAATAGGTTTTCATATGATCCACTGATTTATGTATCATGAAAATCGTGTTATTGAGGGTACAGGTTAATAGCTTTCAGTGGCTACCAGACGGTTCGATCTATAATTGAAGCTACAAGAGTAAAGGGACAGGATATTGCTCAAATGTTACTGAAGAACCTGCATTTTCCAGTCGGACTTTCTTCAAGTTGTATCTTTTTCCATTATTGAATGATGCATGAATAAAAATACCGGATTACTCCACATACACGTATATTCATATTTAGGGCGTTTTCAAACAGGTGTGTGAACCCGTGTTCATCTTTCACCCATTGCTACACATTATTTATACTGTCCATAAAATAGAGTATTTATAAAGTCTTTCCGATTCTGCGTGACGAGTGCGCATTATCACGGTTGTCGTCTTGGTTACCGAACGTTTGTGCGATTTTTTCTGTTTAACGCCGTTTATAAGTTATAGATCCGTGCTAATCTGTTTCAATCCAAATCATGGTCGTTGCTTCCCCAGCAGAAATAAACACTGTGGACCATATTATGGCGTCAAGCCAATTCTCCCACACTGTTTTACGATCTGACTGTCAAAGTAGTACTGATGAGTAGTCGGGGAAATAGTTTATTTCAAATCAATTATCACTCATGGTATTGCCATAGTATTGTCGTAATATAGTGGACGCGGCCGTTACTGCAACTTGAACCTTACCGTCCACAGTGCTGTTTTGCTTTACCAATTTTTCTGTGGCATACCAATTAGAGTCACCTGGTCCTACCTTCCACACCAATCAGCAGCCTCCATGATTCAGCCGCTTACCCCTGCCGTATGACTTCATTGCCGTTACGTCGACAGCTGATTGGTTCGTTCAGTTCACGTGTTACTTAGATAAGCCTATCCGTGCACGATATTCACCAACCAATCACCCACCACACACACACGGCACACATCTCAGCCGGTCAAACCAAATAATCAATTATGGTCACTATCACCAGATAGCCGTCACTAAGACGAGGCAGGAAACTTTTGTGCTTTGTGATGAAGCCGATCTACGCGGCCGCCTTATCCATTGTTGATCGTGCGCAACCGAGCTTGGACGGTGGATTATTTACATTTGTACTGAACAACGTTGTGCGACTGCCTGGACCGGAACAAGAAAATTCTAGCTCCACAGAAGACCACGCGGTGGTTAGTCATGTGATAACAACTTTCGCCCGGACCGGTTATGCTTTGTCCATCACCTTTGGACTTATCTGGACAATTTTGATAGGACTAACCGGTGTCTACATTTGTTGTCAAGGTAGACATAAGAAAAAACATTCAAATGGCCTAGTTTATCTGGCTGATGCAGGAGGCCCTGTGAACGAGGTGGATACACCTACTCACAATTCATCTGGGTGGGCACTTCGGGAGAAACGTAGTCAGCTGCAGTCTCACTGGTTATGTTTGGCCATTCAGTTTATTTTGTTCGTTATGCTTGCTGTACTTCTTAGTACTGGGGTGCTACTTGGCTTCGCTATGAGCAGTCAATTGCACGCAAATATTGCATCTTCTCCGACGCACGAAGAAGCAGTTGGTCGACTTTTAACTTCTGCTGAACTGGAGCACACCGATCCCCCGAGGACTTATTTATTTCCACGGCTATTGAGAGCATTAGCCCAAACGCGTGCCTATTTTACTGAATTCGTCTACTACACGAAAAACCATACAAATCCAATTGTTGATCAACTGATCCAAGCAACTGAAGCCATGCAAGACCGAATGACTAACGAATTCAATGCAATCCTTTTTGATCAGTTAGGTGTTTCCGATGCATTTAAGCTTGGTGATGCACTAGGAAATAGTGTCATTTCCTTGATTCGGCATTCAATGGCCATTGTAGAACAAGATACGGCCTTCAAACACCAATTTGATCGATTCAAAATTGAACTCCAAACATGGCTGCGTTTGATCACTACCTATGGTCCAAAATCAGACGATACATCATGCACCGCACAATGTCAACTGTTACGGGCAACATTCACTGGCAATCTGACCGCACGACAGGACACCTTTATGCCCTCATTCACATTCGCTATTGCTCTGAAATTTGTCACAACCGACAGAAATCAGACTGCCGAAAGTGTACAAGCACAAATAAATCACGGGAAAATTCTGGCTGCCAAACAACTGGCGGAGACAAAACAGATTATGGCGGAGCGAATCAATATACCCAGATCAATTCGTGAAATGGTAGATCAGCAGTGGGACGCAATTGGATCGCAAATGAGTAAAGCTATTCATCTAGTAGACCAAGCGGCATCGAAGCTTACCAGGTCAATTGCACCGAAGGTATCATCAGGTTCAGGCGTTGCACTTGCTTTGGGTTGCATTTTTTGGAGTATTTTACTTCTATTGACAATCGGCGTAGCCTGGCTGATCATTCATTATCATTGCGTTCCTAACGGACTACGTTCACGTGAGCGACGTCGGGTACGCGCTGTGGCCGCATTTGGTTTGTTCATCCTTGCATTGTGCATGTTATTAGCAATGATTTTTTTTCTGATTGGCGGCTATTTATCCACGGAAGCTTGTCGTTATTTAAACCCTTCACAGAAGACAGTGATCGTCGTTAAACATGACGCTCCGAAAGATGTGTATACCAAGGAACTCATGTTTCCATTGGACTCCCAAATTAATGAGTTTGTGAATCAGCATTGGGCCATTATTACGTCATTGGTTGAGAAAAAGGTATGTTTTTACAAATACTTTGTTCTGCTGGTTAGCCGGCTGTTTGAACTACGAGGGGTCTCATCCGAATGACACACACTATAGAATGGACCTGCTGCTGTGAACCTTTGGACAAATCAGTTTGATTGACAACTACCGTCAGTCCTTCTCCTAGCAACCTGTTCATGGATCACCAATCAAAAAATCGTTCGTCGACCTTGAACATTAGCTGAAGTTAATCCTAGTATAATATTATGACCGTTTTGCTGTAATCAGTTTGAGGAGAGGGGGTCACTCCTTAGCTCACCGTTTTAATTTGTCCACTCTCCTCTTCTGTTTCGTGTAGTCCGTCAATGACAGGTAAGTGCAACCAGTAACTAATGTAAAGGCCCAATGTTCCGTATGAACGTGCTATCCGTTGAATCTCAGATAAATACAGTTGGATGAAGGTCTCAGTAGCACGGCAAACAATGTAAACGGTATAGTCCGCGTGTTGATGAGACCTCCGGAACATCTGCAGTGTGACATGGTAGCATCGCAAATCCAGCTATCGAGATAGTTTACCGCCGGCAACAGACTGTGCTGTAGCACAATTTTTTGGTTTACCGCAGATTTTCTGTGACGCTGACGCTTTCTAACTTGGTTCCTCTAGAAATCGAAATTGTTACTTACTGCAGTTAGTTCGACTAATTGCATCATATTGTGGAGCCGGAGCTGGTTTCTGGCCACACTCGTACGTGAAACCCTAATTAAGACACATTGGTACGGACTAAGCCGCGCCAAAGAGACCGAATGTACCGTTGCACGACTCTTAATCGACCTTTATTTCTACGATTACTGTTCTTCTTCTACATGTTCTTTCGCTTTCCACATACAGCATGTCGACGTCACGTAAGGCTGACCAACTAACAGTGTTTCGTGTAAGCATCAAAACCAGTGATTCACTGTTATGACATATTCATGTGAAATCATACCATTATATCAGAATATGTGATTCAGTGGTCCGGAAATTTCAGATATGCTGCTAATCAATCAAACATGCACATGTACGCCCAGGACATCGTAAGTTCTCCCATTTCAGCCCCTAACTGTGATACACCCAAAGTCTGTCATGTCAATGTCAGAAGAAGAAAAACGATCATCTGCTACCAGCGAATGTTGTCCAGGCTACTACCTGCAACTGTAGCTTAAATTTGCTCCGATAAACCGATAAAGCAGAGTGGCTGGAGCGATCGCTGTCAATTCATATGCAATCATATAAACCTATTTCTATTCAAGAAGAGATGCAACTGTAAGCGAGTAGCAGAACACGTCCCGAAATGGTTAAAACAACTCATGACACAATCTGAAACCGGTGAATCCGTCACTCGAAGCCCCGCATCATCGATTGCCAGACACCTCATGATAACAGGTCACCAGGTTGACCCAGTTAAATCATTCAAAATATTGTTACATCAACAGAACCCGAAGCTACTGGCCTTTAGCGAAGCCATGTTGATCAGAACTCACCAGCCGGTGCTATGTGCACAAAAGTGGTTGAAGCAACCCATAGGGTTGCCTTGGTGGTGATGACGTAACACGTGGTGTGACTGTGTGCGTGTCCATACCCTGTCTATCTCTATTTGTGTCATATATAACTCGCATGTTTTACGTTTGCGACTGATGAGAGTAAACGAAATGTTAACATATCGCAACATATGTCTTCTTTCTGCATTGATGGAGATCACCAAATGATTTCGAATGTCAAAATGTGATGGACTACCTGAAAAACCTATCTTCATGGATAAATGTTAAGTGTAAGAAATAGACCGCAAACTGTATCCTAGCAAAACAGGCATATAGACTACCAACAGACGTTTAATGCAATTAGTGTTCAGTAACAAAAATACAAGTTTATGTTAAGCGATTTGACGATAACCAAGTTAAGGAGGCTGAAACAGTGATCCCGATGTAATTATCGAAGAAAGAAAATCCATCCCCGTTCATGCACGAACGTCAGAAAACTGGTCGTATTTTTGCATCACGTTGACATTCATTTAAACTTTGTGATATTTGTTGAAGATCAGGGGTTAATATCGCCTCGAAAGAGGCAGGCTGATTCAGTGGACACTCAATGGTAGAAAATCACTATCAGCTTCACCTGCACTTATAACGATAGAGCTGGATAAACTGGACTATATTGGATGACACACAAGGTCGCAACACATATCGACAACAGTGTTTTCTCCTTGCTGTTGTTACGCCGAGTGTGTCACTAGGTGTCAGTAGCCAGCGAGATAATACCCCATACATGTTTTCCACGTTGCAAAAATACCACATCTGCCTCGCGGTTTGCATGCGCTGGAGTGGTCAGCCTGTTCTCCAGATCTAAACATAAACGAATATCTCTGGAGCATACTTGCCCTGCAATCACACCAGAGGTGCTGAAATGTATCACTCTATAGGTGAACTATAAAAAGCCCAGAATGTGAGATCAGTATTATCTGAACCTAAACATACTTTACTGACTTATCAACTTTACGCGGAAATGCTATGCGAAGAGTCTCAGACAGAGTGAAAATTCATTCATTTATTCTAAGGGAAATCTCTCCAAAGTGAATTTGCGATCACTGTCGTTGCTACTTCTTTGATTCTCTTCAAAAACTTCCGGTGTATAAACTTTCCAGAAGTAGTTCTGATAGCCTGTCAAATCTTCTGTTCTTCTAGCCATACAATGATATAGTGGCATTCTAGTCACTCAACTAACCAGGAAAATACTTTTCTTTCGTGGAGGCCACTGACACCATATGAAAAGGTGGTGACCACTAAACGGAAGACGGCCGGTGTGGGCTACACACCAAAGGAGAGAATTTATCCTGGCGGTTCACAATTGTAGAAGGTATGCATACTTCACAGTCTCTCATGTACGATAGCGTCCTACACTTTCAGCGAAAAATTTACTCGATTTTTTGTGTCCACTGTAATAAGAACACGTCTGAAAAGACGCGTGCAATAAACCGCCTTGAAGGCACTGGTAGTTTTCGGATCGGGTGGTTGTAATCTCTTAGTGGTGCTCAGGAGGAAGATGACCAGCTTGATGTCATCAGTTTCAACTTCACAATCAGACGAAAAATCAACATTCATTAAGGAATACCTGTTTGGTCCATTCATAGTTAGACATGTTGGTCCTTATATACCGTGGAAGTATATTTTGCTGACTGACCCGCTTCAGTCATACTGTATGAATGTATGTACACTAGCAAGCCACCTACTACACGTTTAGAGATGGTAGTATTTCGATTGCCATCTGTTACGAAGTGAACTACCTGAGTCCGTTCGTCATTTGAATAGAGTTCTGCTTAATGATATTGTTACGGCAATAGGTTTTCATATGATCCACTGATTTATGTATCATGAAAATCGTGTTATTGAGGGTACAGGTTAATAGCTTTCAGTGGCTACCAGACGGTTCGATCTATAATTGAAGCTACAAGAGTAAAGGGACAGGATATTGCTCAAATGTTACTGAAGAACCTGCATTTTCCAGTCGGACTTTCTTCAAGTTGTATCTTTTTCCATTATTGAATGATGCATGAATAAAAATACCGGATTACTCCACATACACGTATATTCATATTTAGGGCGTTTTCAAACAGGTGTGTGAACCCGTGTTCATCTTTCACCCATTGCTACACAGTATTTATACTGTCCATAAAATAGAGTATTTATAAAGTCTTTCCGATTCTGCGTGACGAGTGCGCATTATCACGGTTGTCGTCTTGGTTACCGAACGTTTGTGCGATTTTTCTGTTTAACGCCGTTTATAAGTTATAGATCCGTGCTAATCTGTTTCAATCCAAATCATGGTCGTTGCTTCCCCAGCAGAAATAAACACTGTGGACCATATTATGGCGTCAAGCCAATTCTCCCACACTGTTTTACGATCTGACTGTCAAAGTAGTACTGATGAGTAGTCGGGGAAATAGTTTATTTCAAATCAATTATCACTCATGGTATTGTCATAGTATTGTCGTAATATAGTGGACGCGGCCGTTACTGCAACTTGAACCTTACCGTCCACAGTGCTGTTTTGCTTTACCAATTTTTCTGTGGCATACCAATTAGAGTCACCTGGTCCTACCTTCCACACCAATCAGCAGCCTCCATGATTCAGCCGCTTACCCCTGCCGTATGACTTCATTGCCGTTACGTCGACAGCTGATTGGTTCGTTCAGTTCACGTGTTACTTAGATAAGCCTATCCGTGCACGATATTCACCAACCAATCACCCACCACACACACACGGCACACATCTCAGCCGGTCAAACCAAATAATCAATTATGGTCACTATCACCAGATAGCCGTCACTAAGACGAGGCAGGAAACTTTTGTGCTTTGTGATGAAGCCGATCTACGCGGCCGCCTTATCCATTGTTGATCGTGCGCAACCGAGCTTGGACGGTGGATTATTTACATTTGTACTGAACAACGTTGTGCGACTGCCTGGACCGGAACAAGAAAATTCTAGCTCCACAGAAGACCACGCGGTGGTTAGTCATGTGATAACAACTTTCGCCCGGACCGGTTATGCTTTGTCCATCACCTTTGGACTTATCTGGACAATTTTGATAGGACTAACCGGTGTCTACATTTGTTGTCAAGGTAGACATAAGAAAAAACATTCAAATGGCCTAGTTTATCTGGCTGATGCAGGAGGCCCTGTGAACGAGGTGGATACACCTACTCACAATTCATCTGGGTGGGCACTTCGGGAGAAACGTAGTCAGCTGCAGTCTCACTGGTTATGTTTGGCCATTCAGTTTATTTTGTTCGTTATGCTTGCTGTACTTCTTAGTACTGGGGTGCTACTTGGCTTCGCTATGAGCAGTCAATTGCACGCAAATATTGCATCTTCTCCGACGCACGAAGAAGCAGTTGGTCGACTTTTAACTTCTGCTGAACTGGAGCACACCGATCCTCCGAGGACTTATTTATTTCCACGGCTATTGAGAGCATTAGCCCAAACGCGTGCCTATTTTACTGAATTCGTCTACTACACGAAAAACCATACAAATCCAATTGTTGATCAACTGATCCAAGCAACTGAAGCCATGCAAGACCGAATGACTAACGAATTCAATGCAATCCTTTTTGATCAGTTAGGTGTTTCCGATGCATTTAAGCTTGGTGATGCACTAGGAAATAGTGTCATTTCCTTGATTCGGCATTCAATGGCCATTGTA
>LOND01001642.1:7641-18931 GCA_014220965.1 Paragonimus kellicotti | reverse complement strand
ATACTGCAGCTGACTAGCGTTGAAATTGACTCTAAACTAAACCGCGAATTATCTCTTCGTGATCTGCTTTCTGCTATTGCTTGCCAGTAATAATACTGGCTATCACTTATCCCTCTTGTTTAGATTTGTTGCGTGTGTCTAGAACTATATTTTCTCCGTCCCCTTCTCTTTTTACGGTTGCGAATTGAATCAAATTCATTGCTGGTTAACATTCGTCGAAAGCACACAACCGGTTTGGTCGTAGACGCAGTAGTTCGACAAAATCAGTTGCTTCCTTGATTTTAAATGGACGAGAATAGGAGATTTCCGTAACTGTTTCCTTTTGATGCAATGTTAGCCTATATAACATGACATGATTTTGTAAGGTGTGTGATGTACCCGTCCGTTTGTTCTTTTGAGTTCAAGTATATTATAACTAAGCCGGTACGCTGTTGAGACTGCGCAGTAAGGCTATTGCAGTTTTTATGGTAAGTAATCAACAGGTGCTTCTATAAATAGGTGTAGCACATGAGTGAGTATGGATAAAATCATTAAATAAAGGAATTACTTTTTGCTATCAAGCCGAAGGATGATTCGACCAGACATGTGACTCAACCTCCACCCGTCGTAGGGCTATCTGATTCAGCCGACGCAAGATAGGGACAATTATGCCTACGTGGTTAACGCATGGTGAATACACCCTGACACTCTAAGGCAAGTGTGTTTGTGTGTATGCGTCAGACAAACGAAGAGAATTGACAGAAGTTAATCAGTAGACGGATTTCGCATACTTTTAACTCAACCAATAAACACACCTTCCTTCCAGCAGTACCTATTCAAAGCACGTCCTGAGATAAGATGCTCTGGCTTGGAAAGGTTTTCTGATGAACTATGTCGCACTTCGCCGCTATAAAAGTGCAGATAAAACGCATGTGGGTCACACAACCATAGATATTAATGCACTAAGTGCGCATTGTGTATTCTACTGTGCTGATGAACTGATATTCTGTCGCCCCTTCGACACCTACTCTGACGTGCTCGGTTTTCAAGGCTGTTTACATTTTATTCTGTTCAGCAAACTGAAATCCTTCCTTCAAGTACCCCAAATTATACCGAAATATCCATTGTCATTAATTATGAGATATTGAATGACGTTCAGTCTGTATAAACCAGTTCCGCGATTTCTCGTCAATAATGGAAATTTTGTAGGACAGGTTGAACGTAGTCTGTGACTTCGTATGGTAAAAATCTACTCGACTAACCGCTTATCCAAACCCTAACACCGTCGAAGATCTAACAGGGAGCCAATCCAAGCGTCGCGTTAAAGATACCACATCAAAGTTGGACAACCAGTTTCAATGTTACGCCTTCGCGGGTAGTGGGCTAATTTCTGTGTGTCCAGCATCTGCACCAATTAACGTACAGGTTTTGTGACTGCTGTATGTGCCAATACGATCAGCCAATGAGTGTTCAAGTTCAAGTTCAACTTGCGCAGGTCGAAGTGGCTGTTGCCGATCGAGCGTGAAGAATATTTGCACCGGAATGTCACAGAAGAGCTCCCAGAGATGTGACTATCTCACTTGAAGAGGAATTTACGGATTTTTCGGGTTCCGTTTTTCCCTTTTAATGCTCCTTTCGATTACTGAATAATCTATTTGCGCAAGCGCAATAGGAGTGAAGGGAGAAGAAAAATCATCGCGAACCTCCAACGATTGTCCTACTACATGACATTTTAGTATAAGTTTTCTTCACACTACTCGTACGAGGTACTTCAACCATGATAGACAAGACAGGCAGGTAGTGGTAGACGCACCTTTGAGTAGAGACAATTCCGAAAATAACCCCCTAGTTACAACTCCAACTACATCCTTTCCTGAATGGTATCACCAGAATAGCACATTCCCGTAGGTATGTTGCCACAGACGCATTTGGCCTACATCTTCCCATAACAGTGCAGGGCATTCTATCAACTGAGGAGGCTTCCCCTAAACAGCAGGTTACTCTATTAACCCGTTACTCGGTGACTGGGATTTCTTTAATACTGCTGTACATCTATAAATGCGGCTTCTTGTCTCATGAATATGAACTGCTTACTGTAACTAGTACGAAGTCTTCTCCTTATTACTTGCGTGGGAGGTTTCAGCCCGAGTAAGATTTTTTAGGGATGTTCGAAGTCCCTAATTCCGAGTATTACACTTTGGTTTAACTGAGAATTCCTTATTGTAGAATCAAGCATTGTACTTAACGGTTTGGTTTGTGTCTTCTTTCAATGCGATTGGATAACATGAAGGTTACTCATAAGCGGATGTGGCTGAATGTTTGTATATTGCTAATTTTACTCGTGCATATGTGGCGTAAATGGCACATTGGCAACACGGTTATTTCATGAAAGCATGGCACGAGTTCCAGTCCGGAGTTCTAACGAGAAAGAACTACGAGCCTAGTGTTCTCTTTCGAAAGAGGTTAGCTGAATACAAAAGCCGCATTTGAATGTGAGAGGTGTTCAATTTATGTCAATTTATTTATATTTGTATTTCCATACTTATGTATATTTGTTTTCATGTGTTTATGTGATCAGACGTAAAAGTCGAATACTGAGTGATCATTATTTACCGATTGAAGTTCAGTTACTTTGCCAGCTTCTGAAGAGTAAGTAAAAATGCATTACCTGTACAACGTTTCAACTTCTTCGGGTGGCCTTCCTCATGAGCGTTGTAATCGAATTCACATTAAAAAAGGAACATAGGTCACGTGGAGTTTGCTGTCGTAGGGTCAACTTGCACTGGATCTGAACGGACTGTTTGAATTCTTTGCCCATTAAGCTGGAGACACTGATAGTAGATTAGGTTTGCGTTTGTAATACTGGTGTTATTTATCTAATTCCATGCCACACCGTAGAACTGGCGAGTTTGCTAACATTTATCTGAATAAACACATGTGTGTTTGATGGTAATGATTAGAAAGGCTATGATAATACAGGATTGCTCCATATGAGAAGGCAAATCCTGATGAATTACACACAAGCTTAGTCAAAGCATACGTTGTGATTCCCTGATAGTGCATGTGGTGCAATCGCCGAATCCATCTCTAGCTTCTGAAGTTGATATGCATCTTTTGGAAGAAACTGCGTGTGCCTCCTCTGTTCAGCAGTACCATACTTTCAATTGTCTGCCTGTCTCTCCCATGTTACTGACATTGCAACCACTGCATTTGATTCCATAAACGCAATCTGTCTGGTTGCCCGTAGAGTAGTCACTTATAATGCATAACCAGTTGTCCTAAGGTATTGTCGAACCGAAACGTGGCCCGGATGGCGTATCTCTCTCTTTCCTCCTCCCGCAGCCTCGGCCGGGTACCTTGTACGGCGCGCGATTCGCTCTATCTGTGGCATTACAACGAGAATTCGTTGTTGAGAGAGATACGCATTCCGGGCCAACGTTTCCGGTTCGACCAATACCTTTAGGTACAATGGTTATTGCCATTATCAAGTGATACTCTACGGGCAACCAGACAGAATTGCGCCGTTTCTATGAACAAATTGCCAGTGGTCATGCGAATGTCCAGTAACATGGGAGAGACAGGCAGACAATTGAAAGTATGTACTGCTGAACAGAGGAGGCACACGCAGTTTCTTCCTAAAAGATGCATATCAACTTCAGAAGCTAGAGATGGATTCGGCGATTGCACCACATGCACTATCAGGGAATCACAACGTATGCTTTGACTAAGCTTGTGTAATTCATCAGGATTTGCCTTCTCATATGGAGCAATCCTGTATTAAAGCTTTCTATCATTTACATCAAAGCACACATGTGTTTAATCAGAATGTTAGGGCAAACCCCAGTCTACGGTGTGTGCCATGGTTGATTAAAATAACACCAGCGCGATACAAACCACCTAATCATACTTCCCAGTCTCGTCTCCACTTAATGGGCAAAGAATTCAAACCCAGTGCCCGTTCACGATCCGCGTGCAACGTTGAAGCCAACGACAGGCAAACTCCACGTGACCTATGTTCCTTTTTTAATGTGAATTCGATTACAACGCTCATGAGGAAGGCCACCCGAAGAAGTTGAAACGTTGTACAGGTAATGCATTTTTACTTACTCTTCAGAAGCTGGCCAAAGTAACCTGTAAAGCTCAATCGGGTAAATAATGATCACTCAGTTATTCGCTTTACGTCTGACCACATAAACACATGAAAACAAATATACATAAGTATGGAAATACAAATATAAATAAATTGACATAAATTGAACACCTCTCACATTCAAATGCGGCTTTTGTATTCAGCTAACCTCTTTCGAAAGAGATACTACTAGGCTCGTAGTCTTCTCGTTTAGAACTCCGGCTGGCACGTCGCTGACCATGCTTTCATGAAATAACCGTGTTTGCCAATGTGCCATTTACGCCACATATGCACGAGTAAAATTAGCAATATACAAACATTCAGCCACATCCGCTTATGAGTAACCTTCATGTTATCCAATCGCATTGAAAGAAGACACAAACCAAACCGTTAAGTACAATGCTGATTCTACGCGAGAGAGAGAGAAGGAATTCTCAGTTAAACCAAAAGTGTAATACTCGGAATTAGGGACTTCGAATAGCCCTAGAAATCGTACTCGGATTGAAACCTCCCACGCAAGTAATAAGGAGAAGACTTCGTACTAGTTGCAGTAAGCAGTTCATATTCATGAGACAAGAAGCCGCATTTATAGATGTACAACAGTATTAAAGAAATCCCAGTCACCGAGTAACGGGTTAATAGAGTAACCTGCTTAGCGTGTTTGGGGAAGGCCTCCTCAGTTGATAGAATATCCTGCATTGTTATGGGAAGATGTAGGCCAAATACGTCTGTGGCAACATACCTACGGGAATGTGCTATTCTGGTGATACCATTCAGGAAAGGATGTAGTTGGAGTTGTAACTAGAGGGTTATCGGATGCCTACTCAAGTGCGTCTACCACTACCTGCCTGTCTTGTCTATCATGGTTGAAGTACCTCGTACGAGTAGTGTGAAGAAAACTTATACTAAAATGTCATGTAGTAGGACAATCGTTGGAGGTTCGCGATGATTTTTCTTCTCCCTTCACTCCTATTGCGCTTGCGCAAATATCTAGTGTATATATATCAGTAATAACTTCTGTAATACACTGAGCATTAAATAAAGGCGAAAACGGAACCCGGAAAAATCCACGTACCGGGCGGCAAATTCCCATATTGTTCCGAGCTTAGTACAGCTTCATATATATCTCTCACCGTCTTTCTGGGAGCTCTCTGTGACATTCCGGTGCACAATATTCTTCCGCTCGATCCGGCAACAGCACACTCCCGTCGGACTCTACGTTGCGCCAAGCCTTAACCTTTTGAACTTGAACACTCATTGGCCCCCCCTTGCGATCAGGCTTGTAGACACTTGGCACATCACAAAGTCACAAGACTCGTATACTTGCCGACTCTTTCTTAAAAGTTGGTATCTGGTTTTAATTCATATGCTTGCGACAAAAGACATACAGTAATTACGCCGCAAATTAACCTGGAAGGCGTAACATTTGATAACTGGTTGATACAACCCTTAGATACATAGGTGTATCTGTTAACGCGCTGCACGCTTGAGATTTGGCTTCCTCCTCGTTAGGATCTCGTATTTTGTACTTCCATCGCATCTGATGGTTAGTGGTCACTTTTCGGCCATACAGACGCCGGCTATATGAGATTCCGGAGGGTACGCGCGCATTTTTAGCCAGTGAGCGCGCTAAGTACAGTCAGGACTACGTCTCAATACCTCCTGCGTCCTACAAACATCTCCGTTTTAGTCTGACTAAGAATAACGTCGCAGCTCTGGGTTTTATACCAGAGTCGTGCTGAACGTCATCTTCATATCTCATAATCCCTCTACAAGCTGACCGCAATGACAATGACTGCACGACGCGAGTTCTTTACTCCGCCACAATCGTAGTATAACTTCGGGGGTCCGGGCGGAGAGATCTGAAACTCAATTGTACAACGTGGAAAGACTCACCCTAGCAACCAGAATCCTGGTATCTCCGCTTTTGACCACCAGGATTTCGCTTACCTGATCTCAGTTGTCCATACAGAAGCTGCTTCGGAATACGGTCATCGCCCATCCGACGGACGTGACCCAGCCAACGAAGCTGATTCAGCATCAAGCATGGCTTCCATCCCGTTCATGTCCGCTCGCCGCAGTACCTCAGTGTTCGGAACCATGTCCGACCACCGAATACCCAAGATGCGTCTTAGACATTGCAAATGAAAGCGGCTCAGATAGCGCACGTTCCGCTGATACAACGTCCATGTTTCACTGCCGTACAGCAGTATAGACAGCACCATTGAGCGGTAGACAAAGAGCTTAGTGCTCGGCTTCAGGCTGTGGTTCTTCCAAACACGTCTTTCAAGACGTCCGAACGCAACACTAGCCTTTGCCACACGAGCTCTCAACTCGCGGTCCACGGACAGATCGGTGGACAAATTGCTACCCAAGTAGCAAAAATCAGCGCAGCTGTCGACAACGGCTCCATTGATGCGAATTTGGGGTGAAGGTGAACAGACAGCACCTTCGCCCGGAGAAGGCTGAAAGAAAGAAAATGTCTTACCTGTGTTGATATCCAATCCAAACTTGGATGCCGCGGTCGCGAAAGCAGTGGTCAGTCGCTGTAGTTCGTCCTCGCTGTGTGCGAATAGCGCGCTGTCATCTGCAAATAGAAGCATGCGCATCGTTGAGGTATGTAACCGGGTTGGGGCGCCGAATCGTCGGATATTCAGCAGGCGCCCATCCGTCCGGTACTCTACCTCAACGCCATCCTCCCCAGAGTCCTGAAAAGCAACTGTTATCATGGCAGTCAAATATAAACTAAATAGAGCTGGGGCTAGCACACAACCCTGCTTCACGCCAGTGACAATGTCAAAATCATCACAAGTCGATCCACACGACTGTACTTTCGCCCTCATACCCACATGCAACATTCGAATCAAATTGACGAACTTACCTGGACATCCAAACTTACCAAGCACCGTCCACAACGCCTCGCGGCTCACGGAATCAAAGGCCTTGGTGAAGTCTACGAAGAGAGCATACAGGGGCTGGTTGCGTTCCCGGCATTTCTCCTGAATTTGTCGAGCAGCGAACACCAGGTCGATCGTACTCCGACTCGCCCGGAATCCGCATTGCTCCTCAGGAACATTGGTCTCCAAGACTTCCGTATTCAGCCGGTTCAGGAGAATTCTGGCAAGCACCTTGCCTGCGCAGCTCAGCAGACTTATGCCCCGATAGCTGTCAGGGCATTGCTTGCTACCCTTACCTTTGAACAAGGGTACGATCAAGGCATCCTTAAATTCTTGCGGCATCACTTCGTGCTCCCAGATGGAGTGAACCAGCTGGAGCAGTGCACGTTCCAGCGCCGGTCCACCATTCTTAAGGACCTCAGCCGGCAGTCCATCTTCGCCCGCAGCCTTTCCGTTGCGCAGTTGACCAATCGCTCTCTGCAATTCTAGTAAATCCGGGGCGAGAGCAAGTGAAGGCTTGATGGCCTGTTGCGACAGGCTGTTCACGGTCACCCAATCGATGGTAGCAGGACGGTTCAGTAGGCTACCAAAGTGTTTGCGCCAGACCTTCATGATGTCCTCTGGCTGGGTGCACGAACAGCCGAGCCAGTTTCGCTTACGGACACACGCACACACATACAAACGTACTGACACGCTCATCGTTCACATTGACATATGTGGGTCGACAGCCTATGAGCAATTGCAAGATGAAAATGTGGGAAACTTAATTAAACCAACTGAACAAAGTATACAGTTTGCATTGAACTTCGGGGATTTTGATTATTCCAAGTTGAACACCACTCATTCGATCGCAGTCGTTGCATTCAGATAAGCCTTTCGGCTAGCCCACTTCGAAAGGAAGCACTAGACTCGAGTTTCGCTCTTATTAGAGCTCATCAGTAGTGCATATCCTTGTCTGGATCGGAGTTTGCACTCTGACCCTCGTGCTTGTGAGACTAGCGTGTTAACCACAACACCAGTAACCTCACACTAGGCGTGACTGTTCCAGCATATCTGAACGCTCAGCTGCAACGAAAAATAATTGAAAATCCTCGAAATTTAATGCAAACTGTATATATTGCTCAGCTGGTTTGAATGAAGTCCGTGGTTTCAACCTAACTGGGAAGTTCCTGATCGCGGGTTATCGATTGGAGTTAACAGGACAGTTACTGTGTCTCCTATCGAGACGATCGGGCAATCTGAACACTATTCACACAAGGTTGTGGTTGAGCGTTTAGATATGATTGATCGGTCACGCCTAGTGTGAGGTTACTGGTGTTGTGGTTAACACGCTAGTCTCACAAGCACGAGGGTCAGAGTGCAAACTCCGATCCAGACAAGGATATGCACTACTGATGAGCTCTAATAAGAGCGAAACTCGAGTCTAGTGCTTCCTTTCGAAGTGAGCTAGCCGAAAGGCTTATCTGAATGCAAGGCTGTGATCGAGTGTGGGTGGTGTTGCAATTTAAAATAATCAAAAATCTGGGAAATCCAATGCAAGTGTATGCATTTATCAGCTCACCAACATTTTGAACGCAGAGGGACCGTCTTAGATATCTTTAAATGAGGGTGAACATTGTATCATGATGAATCACGAACGGTTTCCTAAGCAGTATAGTACTTTCGACAAGATACAGGTGTGCCCTGCCTAAGGATATTCTTCATAACCCATCGTAGAGGTACGGCGGTCTCTTGTGCGCTCACTATGAGGCTCTTTGTGTTGCAGTCGAGGTTGGCACGTGTTAGAAAACCATACGTACTGTCGGAAGAGGTGTCAAAGCTTGTACATATGTGTCATGTAGAGGCATCTCTGGAGAATTCGATAAACGCTTATCAGTTGCCTCACTTTTGTATTGCACAAGGCGGCACGTGTAAGGCACATTGATTAATGGCTCGCCAGTTGGACTGTGAATCCCACTCAACACCGACTTCATCATTAATATTGGGATGAATTTTCCGGTGGTCCAGCGTTTTTCAAGGAGTTAGTCGGATCAGTATTTATTCGTCTATTTAGGAAACGGCTGGAATTATGATGTTGAAAATAATGCTTCCAGACTCACAAAAAGTCGGGTCAGTGCACAGCCTGGTATAGTGGTAGACGCGTTTTCTTAGTGAACTTGTCACACATGACCTGTAGGACTGTTACGGATACCAAGGTCCTCGGTCTGTCTTATGTGACTAATCGCTTGCCGTTGTCATTCCCACAGCCCGCACCAACACACCAAATTCTCTAGTTCACACTTCCATTCGTGATTACTGACCCCCACTCATATGCACACAAGCCGTAGCTGTCTGTCCCTCGCTCCCTCCCTACCTCTGTTGACACTGCTTACATAATGACCGTCATGATAGTGTCATCAACCGCTCGATCGGCCCAAAGACCGGTATTCAATCACACACTGAACCGAGTCGGTTGTTTTGTCAGGCCGTCTTTGCCTATAGGCTATCTGTGCTCCCGTTTGCGGTTGCACATTTGGAACCTTGACTATGCTTTGTGGTCACTTGTATCTTAACGTGCGAATACAATCAAAATGAGGTTCGTTTATCGTAATTACCTGTGTTCTTTGTATCAATGATAACGCGTATCCAGCAAATTTATTTGGTCCCGATATTCACTGTGTTTGGTTATACGTTCGTCAGAAGGACCCACTTGTTCTTTTTGACAAAAATAGACAGGGTGGCTTGAAGCAATCAGCTCATACAGATCAGAAATGTATATTATTTGTAAGGTGCATTAGCTTTTGTCTGATATCGCAGTTTAATCAGTCAAGAAGTAAGATGTAGGAGAAAGACGTTTAATGAGACTGGAGGATGCATTGTAGTGAAGCTGCGAACGTTCTCGCGATATAATATGGTAGTAGTTTAGTTCACTTATGGGACAACTAGGCAACTTTAAGGTGTTAGTTGGTCTTTTTAAATCACATCATCAATGGTTGGTGACAAAACGACTTGATATGACATTTGCCCCAATTTTTCCTGCTAAGAGGGTGCGATATTGCAAACTGACAATGCCTTTGACCACTGATATACGCCCGTACGGGCATTCCAGTTGCCACTCGGTATCACTCGATCATCTTGGATACCACCTTAACCGAATGGTTCATTGAGAAATAGAAATGCAGACAATTTCAAAGTCTGATGATCTAATACAGGTCATACACTGGATCGAGTGAGGTATGGTAATGGGAAGAATAACCGGTGAACCTGAAAGTACACAATGATACCATTAGCCAAAACCAATTGCGTGATTCAATATGAGCCAACGAAAGCAAGGCACGCTTCAACAAGGCAGTGCACTTCATACATACACACACACACACACACACACACACAGTGTGCGTGTGAGTTCACCCCAAATTCGCATCAATGGAGCCGTTGTCGACAGCTGCGCTGATTTTTGCTACTTGGGTAGCAATTTGTCCACCGATCTGTCCGTGGACCGCGAGTTGAGAGCTCGTGTGGCAAAGGCTAGTGTTGCGTTCGGACGTCTTGAAAGACGTGTTTGGAAGAACCACAGCCTGAAGCCGAGCACTAAGCTCTTTGTCTACCGCTCAATGGTGCTGTCTATACTGCTGTACGGCAGTGAAACGTGGACATTGTATCAGCGGAACGTGCGCTATCTGAGCCGCTTTCATTTGCAATGTAGTCGGTCCCTACAGACGGTACTTTGGTATTCGGTGTGTCGGACATGGTTCCGAACACTGAGGTACTGCGGCGAGCGGACATGAACGGGATGGAAGCCATGCTGATGCTGAATCAGCTTCGTTGGCTGGGTCACGTCCGTCGGATGGGCGATGACCGTACATTAAGTGTAGATGTTGGGAAGACTTAGCGTTGAACCGGACGGTCTGGAGGAATACGATTCGGACGAACGTCCGCGAGTTCAACGAGCAGTTATTACGCGGCCGAGAACGGAAGCGCGCGGTACGCAAAGGAACCATCGGTGCCATAGATCGTGGTGACTGACATGACTATATGGCGTTGCGATGTGTGCGGCCGTGAATGCGCTGGCCGCCTTGGATTAGTAGGTCACCAGCGTACTCATAGTGCACCGTCGGCGAAGAGACGACGAGTACGTTAGGCTCAGGTAGGTCATATCAGTATATCCATTCTATTTCTGTTAATGATTGCATCGACCAAGAACTATGGTCGTTTGGCAACTAATCCGCTTCTCTTTTCAGAAACTTGGGTGTCTGCGGTCTTCTACCCATTCTTATCTTCAGCTTTGTTGTGTATTGTATGATGA